>JAOXYA010495402.1:0-14995 GCA_028565675.1 Sorex palustris | reverse complement strand
TCTCTCTCTCTCTCTCTCTCTCTCTCTCTCTCTCTCTCTCCCTCTTCCCCCCATCCCCCCCATATGGGTCAGTTTTCCACCTAAAAAGTGTGTGTTCCTGTTTGTCCCCCCGGGAAAGACGGAGGCACTGCCCACAGATAAGGCACGTGTCAACAGAGTAGCGAGGGGCCGAGGGCAGAGCTGATTGCTCCTGTACCCAGGGCTGGGAGTATTTGCCGGGCACAGCTCTGAACGCCAGGGTCTGGGTTAGAAACAGACCGTTTGGCCGAGGGCATTCCTTGCCTCCTTCACCTTGTCTTGGCTGGCCCTGTCCGCGGTGAGACTGGGAGTGGACCCAGGAAGAAATGACCCCAGAGAGAGTCCTTTTAACAGGGCCCTGGGGTGGGGACAGTCACTGCAAGGACAGCCCGAGGGCCAGGACCGCAGTGGTGGGAGGGAGAAGAGGGGCCGCCTCCCATATGGTGAAATGGGATGTTCACACAGAACGACCCGCCTGGGCCAGAGACAGAGGCATGCAGGTTGGCCAGCCTGGACTCGATACCCGGCACCCTGTAGTGTCCCTGTGACCGAGTCCAGAGCACAGCTGGCTATGGCCCCCAAGAAGGCCCAGCTGCCCCCCATTCTTTCTGAACTAATCCCCCCTCCCCTTTTGCAAAGAATTCCCTGCCTAGGGTGAGGGGGTCGCTGAGGTCCGGGCTACTGAAGGAGGGACGCGGGACTGGGATGTCCCCACCTCGTCCGTCCCTGTGATCGGGGCTGTGTCCCACCTGCCTGACTCTGCTCCTTCCGGGGCTTCTCTCTGGCCAGCTGGGGCTCTCGCCTCCACGGCTCCCCTGGCCCTGACCTGAGTCACTGGTCATTGCCGAGTCCCGGGCCAGGAGACCCTGGGACACGGGGCCGTGTGGACGCTTCATGGCATTGTGGGACGTGCTGGCGTGGACGCAGCACCCAGTGACATGCCCATGGGCCACCTGTGCCTGTCCGGGCCTCCTGCCCTCTGCCCCCGCCTTCCCTCAGCTCTGGGGCACTTGGCTTTGTCCCCACACGTGGCCCTAGGAGCAGAGCATGCGGCCTCCTGGGGGGCCATGGCAGTGACCCTGTTGTCTTTTTCTGTCCCTTCACAGACATTTTCTGTCTTGCCCTGGGACCCAGTTTCTGTCAGGGAGGGGGTGGCCGATCGCTGTCCCCCAGCCCTCTTCCTGCAGATGTGTTGGGCTGAGCCCTGGGACTCTCGTCTCCAGAGCTCCTCAGCCAAGGCAGCGAGTGATGTCGGGGTGTCAGAAGGTCATGAAGGTTGGGGTAAGTGTGGGGCGCCCCCCTTCACCATCTGTGTCTGGAAAGAAGCTGCTGAACCGGAAGGATGATGGGGGCAGATGAGCAAGACCGGGCATGTGGGGCCCTGTGGCTCTAAGGGTGGGTTTGGAGCCTTGTGTGGGGGATCCCCTGGGTTTGGTCCCCAGTACCACACGGTCTCTCTGAGTAACCGAGCAGGGAGTAGCCCCTAAGCATCATTGAGTGTCTCCCCAACACCCCCCTCCCCCCAAAAAAATCATAGGAGGGATTTCCATTTTGGTTTTTGACCCGTAGGTTCTAGGGACATTCAGGCCTCTGGAATGAGCTGTGCAGAGCGGGGTTTCACACACGCTGAGCGCAGCGAGGGGCCGGGGATGACTCAGGAGGGGAAATGGGGCTTGGAGCTTCATCTCTCCTTAGACCTGATGGCTCACACTGGGGCCAGCCCAGGGAACAGAGGCCTCGAACAGGGATGCAGGAGAGTGATTTCACGAAGCCACCTGTATCACTCGGGGGATGGAGGCAGGGGCTGTTTGCGCTCTCAGAAATAGAGCCGCCCTCGCCCCCAGCCTGAGCCTGGCTCAGCCATGAATAAGCACGGAGCTGCTTTGCAAGGGGTGAGTCACCGCCGCCTGCCTGGCCCCTGCCTGCCTGCCAGGTGGCCACTATCTTTGGACATTTTTATTTTCCTTTGTGGGCAAGGATAATGACAGCCTCCATGCCCTGTGGTTGGAGCCATTCTGCCTGCCCCAGACAGAAATGCAAAGAGCCTTTCCCCAGCGCTCTCTCTCCCTCTCTCGCTCTATTCCTCGCTCTCTCTTTTTATCTCTCCCTCTCTCCTCCTCCCTCCGCCTCTCTCTCCCGCTTGCTCTCCCTCTTTCTAGTGCTCTCGCTCCCACTCATCTCCCCCGCTCCCTTTTTCTCTCCAGCGTTCTCTCTCGCCCTTCCCCCCTCTTGGAAACTGGGGCGCAGTGGAGGTGGGGGCACTTGGGCAGGTGTCTGAGTGTGCAGAGGCAGGGGCGGCATGTGGAATGCCGGAACCTTTCCGGCTTTGCAGGATGCGGAACCCCGTGCCATCCATCACTGCCTGTGTGGTGGTTATGCAAAGCAGCTTAATTGGCCTCCGGCTTGTTTGAGTTTTAAACCCATAGATTGTACTGAGGCGAGAGAGAAGAAAACAGCTTTCGAGATTCAGGATGAGGCCGTGGGACTTAGACAAACACGGAAGAAAAACATCTGGGTGTAGCATATGGAAAATGGTCTCGTGATAGAAAGGCATGGATGGGTGGATGAGTAGGGGGGTGGATAGATGGATGGATGGATGGATGGATGGATGGGTGGATGAGTAGGTGGGTGGATGGATGAATCGATGGCTGGCTGGATGGGTGGATAGGTGGATGAGTAGGTGGATGGATGGCTGGGTCAATGGACGAGTGAATGGGTCAGTGGATGGGTGGATGAGTAAGTGGGTGGATGGATGGGTAGATGGATGAATGCATGGATGGGTGGGTAGATGGATGGATGGATGGGTGGATGGATGGATGGAAGAAAATGGAAAATAGATCTGAATGATCAGTGATACAATGATGGAGATGGGTGGATGTTAGTGGAAAGAAAGCAGGAGAAACACAGGTGTTGGGATCTTCGGGATTGTGAGTTTTCAAATATGGAAGTGTTGAAGCCACAGGTTTTGAGACACTCAGCTGGGACGGAAACCCTGTGCCGACTCATCCCAGGAGTGGCTCCGCCGCTGGCCACGGGAGTCAGCTGAGGGTGACAGGAAGGGCTGTTGATCTGATCTGTAGTTTCTGGATTGGAGCTGGCACTTATGTATCAGAGCCTGGCTTTAAATTGTCACCCCAGGAAGCAGGAGAACCCCTGGGGGAACTCTCTACCGTCCTCCCACACCTCACGCACACTTTGGTTTTGGTGTTGGTTCTGCACTTAGGGGTCACCCTTGGCAGGGCTCGGGATTGAGCCCGGTCAGCCACGTGCAAGGCCAGCGCCCTCCGTCACTGTCTCTCTGGTCCTCACACCCGCCATTCTGGCCTCTCCGTCTCCTGACTGTCACTGTGCCCTAGGAGAGGAGGGAGGGAGGTGACCCACAGGGCTTGGCCCAGGGTGGTCCTACCGCTCTGTTCCCAGATCTTCACAGAGCAACTCAGAGCCCAGCAGACACCCGGGCGTAACAGTGCGGGAGTGGCATGGCTTGTCCCTTCCCTGTCAGGGCACTGCTCTCCTCAAAGCTGATCTCACTGACCTTCAGCATGGGGCAAGCGGCCCCTGGCCACGCCTGAAGCCTTGGCGTGGCTCCTGCACCAAGCTGAGGTCATTTGGCTGGGATTCGCTTGTGCCACTCACCTACGTGCTTGGCTAGGACTGGTTGATGGCCATTGTTGAGACTGAGGGAACGTGAGTTTGGGGGTGGGGGAGCTCCCCAGGCTGGAACTCAGACTGGCCACCTTTCTGCCATGGCTTTGGAAGACCTAGTAAAGAGTCGGGGCGTTGGCTTGGGATTGATAAGTCCCTTCGGTTGGCCCTTTAGGGGCTGGGAGAGCTTAGGGAAGAGCCTTTCCTGCTCTAAGCCGGGGTTCTTTACCCAGTGCTTTGCAGGGCCAAATAAAGTGATGGATGAAACTGTTCTCAGGAGCCCACACATCCCTCAGGCCATGCAGGGACAAGGCAGGGGCCCCTTAGGAAGATGTGGGGCTCCGATTGACCCACTGATCAGGATGGGTCTCCATCACATGGGACTTGGAGCAAGCTGATAATGCCCTGAACTCCACATTGGTCCCACTTTCTCGCAGACACTATCTCGAAAGCCCCATGGCCATTGCTGGCCGCCCCGAGGGCCTCCCCCAACCGAAAATGGGAGCAGCGGGTCATTTTCACAAGAGATTGGGGTGGGCCTGGGAGGTGGTACTTGCCTTGCATGTGCTTGTCCCAGACTCGATCCCAAGCATGCTGAGCACTGTTAGATACGACCCTGGCCGCCCCCAGCACTGCTGAAGTGGCCCTGGCCCAGGGGGTGGGGGTGGGGTCCTGCCCGCATGAGCAGCACTGGCCTGGCTGGCCAAGAATCATAAAGAGAGGGCAGCGGTATCAGGATCTGTGTTCTCGAACTTTCCTGGAGATAAGCAAGTTAAAAGACGCAGAGCCGCCCGGCGAGGTGGGCAGAGGGAGGAACATGACGTCGCCAGTGCCTTTGACTATTTCGAGTTGCAGCTTCAGCAGAGTGTTCTTGGCAGCAGCAGCTCCTTGGCAAGGAGCTGGGCATTGCTTCTAGAACTCAAGGTGGCTGTTCTAGTTCCAGAGGGTGACTCAGAGCACAGCACCCTCTATCCCAGAGCCGGCCCCGGGTGCCCACCCTGACCTGGTTGTCTGGCTGCCCCTCCCATCATCTTCTGGGTGGGATTCCAGGCTAAGCCATGCGTCCTACTCGCCCTGTGCCTCCTCTGCACCCAGAGGCAGCCCACAGGCCGTGACATCCAGGGTGCTGGAGGTTCCCATAGGGGCGTTCGGCTCCCTTCAGCGTCCATCTCCTTTTCTTCTTGGTCCCCGACTGCCTCCAGCAGCAGCACTTTAGGGTGTCACTCTGTGCACACAGGAGCCCAGTCCAAGTGTTTACCCTCTGCCCAGAGATGCACATTTATCCACCTGCAAGCCCCTGCATCCATTTCTAGCCGTCCGTCCATCCGTCTCTGTCCATCCACTATCGGCCTTCCCATCTCTTCCATCTATCTGCGTGTCTTCCCACGTGCCCACCCATATGCACACGCATGCATACCCCCGCAACCATCCATGCACGCCCCACATACGCGGATCTGCACGGAGCCTCAGTCTGACTTGTTCGCGAGCTCCAGGCCGCCTGGGGAGTGCCGCAGACCGGCAGCTCGCACGCGTGTGGCTCCATCTGTGTGCGCCTGTGCTTTGTGGCGGATGGACTTGCGCTGAAAGCACTCGCGGGAGCCCCTGCTCTGTCTTCTCTCTGCCTTCCAAGCGCCCCCAACCCCGTGCCCCGTCCCTGTTTGGGCATGAACGGGAGAGGGAGACCTGGACCCAGCAGCCGGACTCTCCCTCCTCTCTGGGCGCTGGTGTGCGAGGTGGGCCATTTTCCCAGGCTCTGTCTCCCTGGTGATGAGACCCTGCAGCTTCGCTGTGGGCAGAGGGAGGGGGGCCAGCGGGACCCGGAGTGAGAAATGGCGCTTCCGCAGCGACCTAAGAGATTGCAGTAATGAGAGAAAACCAATTTAAATGCAAATCGCCCTCCGGAGGTGTGTGTGTGGAGGGGGAGAGCTGGGAAAGGCTGGGAGGGCTTGGGCCCAGGGCCACGTGTCCCTTCAGGATTCCCACAAAGCATTCGCTGCATGGCTGCAACCGAGAAGTGGGTGGCCATGCCCGGTGGTCGTGGAGCCACGGGGCACTCTGATGGCTGAGCTGAGCTCGAGGCTGGACAGGCCCGGGAGTGGGGAGCCAGGGCTCCAGTGTAGCTGCGTCCGGTGGCATTTGGGGCAGGCTGGCTGCGAGTGGGAGGTCCGCTTGTCTCGAGCCCCAGACGCACAATAGAGGCCCACAGTTGGGATGTCCTGCAGCAGCTGCCAGTGACCCTGATCAGGACCCTATCTGAGGAATATTCTCGACCAACACCAGCCATATGAACTTGGGGGTTCCTTGGACTCTGGATCCCCCTGGCTTATGACAATCAAGGGGTTGCCTAAAATTATCTTAGGCTGGAGCCTAAGCTGGAGCGATAGCAGGGCTAGAGCGATAGCACAGCGGGTAGGGCGTTTTCCTTGCACGGGGCCAACATGGCCCACCCAAGTTCAATTTCTCTGCCCCTCTCGGAGAGCCCGGCAAGCTACCGAGAATATCTCACCCGCACGGCAAAGCCTGGCAAGCTATCATGACATATTCGATATGCCAAACACAGTAACAACAGAGTCTCATGATGGAGACGTTACTGGGCCCACTCGAGCAAATCGATGAACAATGGAAGGACAGTGACAGTGATCTTAGGCTCCGAAGCTCCTTTACCCCAGGACTCCGGCTGGACTCCCGCTGCCAGCAGCAATAGCATTGCACTGTGCCTAGAACAGCAACCCCCCCTCCCCCGCCACCTTCCTGTGTGCCTGGGCCCTGCCCGCTTTCCCCCTGGCTGTCCTGCATCTGTTGTCCAGGGGGCCAAGCTCGCTCCCTTCAAGCATGGCTCAGCAAAGCTGGCAACCCCCGGCGCCTCAGGCACAGCCACTGAGCCAAGTGTCCTGCTGCGCAGAGGGTACTGGGTGCTTCCGGAGTTTTCCGTGCCAGGCATTGGTTGGGTCAGGTGTCTCCAGGACACTGCCCATGCCAACCCCTCCCACCCCGTGCCAAGGTCAGGGTAGGGTGGCTGCAGCCTGGCTTCCAGTGGGCATCAGATTCCAGAGAGGAGACAAAGGCAGACCCAGTGGAGGGAGTGGCCGCCGCGCCCAAGGCCCCTGGAAGGCAGTGGCTGCCCCCCTGCCCCCCCGCCAGCAGTGTGGACCTCTCATTTGAGGCCAGCCTGACCCAAATGCCACCGGACGCAGTTACGCTGGAATCCTGGCTCCCCTCTCCCCAGCCCTGTCCAGCTGGGCCATCGAGTCCTACTTCCTGGAATTAGAGTCTTGGGAGAAAGAGCCAAGGGCAGAGTCCAGAGGCCTTTTTCTAATGGAAATCGCACCAGGCTGGCTCTTTGGCAGCTCTCCCGCAGCCCCAGGTCTGGTTCTGCAGCCTTCCCTGCGGACGCCCTTTCAGCACAGACCAACTTGACTCCCCGGAATGGGGTTTCTGATACTTGAAACCGCGCTGAGAATAGAAACTGTGTCCCCGGGACCCAGCAGGGCGAGGGTGTGGATTTCAGAGAGACGCTCCTCTCCTTTCCATCAGAGCACGCTGCAGCCCGGAGCTTCTGCTGGCTACCCCTGCCCGGAGCTCAGGGTTGCCTCTCTGCTTGCACGGCTGGTTTCTTTGCAACAGGACTCCTGGCCCGCGCCGCCCACACGGCCGGGCAGGGAGCCCACGGAGATCGAACCCATTGCCCTTGTGGACCAGCCTTGTCGATCTGATGGGGCCCCTGGGGCTGAGGACATAGATTTCTGGTGCTAAAAACTGCAAAATGCCAGGAAACCAGCTTGTCCAGAGAAGGGGCTGGGGCGGAGCCCAGCAGCCTGCCGGGATGCGTGGAAGCCAGGCAGAGTGACAGGGTGCGGCTCTGCTGTGGCAGACCCCAGACCCTGGAGGGAGGAGATAGGAAAATAGGACTTCTGGGGTGTCGGCACCCCACACCCTGCCCGGCTCCTCCCAGGCTTAGGGAGATGCTCGGTGGTTTTTCCTGGGGGTCTGGTGAGGGCGGGAATGTCCTGCCCAGCCATGCGCTGCTCTTCATGGGAGCTGAGAGTCCCCCCACCCAGGACACCCCAGTCATGGTTCTCGCCCACAGTCTCTGGGGATGGGTCTTGCTGTGGCTGACCCTGAACATGAGGAGCAGAGAGGACGAGCCGGGCTCTCCTGAGGGTTTCCCTATAAAAGTCACGTTGAGGGCCAGAGTGACAGAAAGGCTGGGAGGGCGCTTGCCTCGCATGCCGTGTGCTGGGTCTCTCCTGGGCACCTCACATGGTCCCCCGAGCCCCATCCTGGGCATGGCCAAAAACAAACAAAAAGATCATTGTGGAAAAGGGTCCTCCTCCCCAGTGAGCAGGAGAAAGTTCTAGAAGGTAAACCCGGTAAGGCGAGAAAGATACTGGATTCAGTGGGAAGGAGAAGAAAGCATGGTTCGCGGCTAACTGCACTTCTCCTTTGGCTTTCATTGTTTTGTTGGGTCCCCAGCGGTGTGGAGAGTTCCGGGGTCACTCCTGAGAGACTCAAGCAGACATGCATCTGATCGGGGGCACTGGGAAAGCTCTAGAACGCTCTCACGGGTGGGACTTGGAGATCCACGGGAAGGACGGTAGCAGAGCGCCAAAGGAGCACACCACAGGGCTGACTTACACTCTGCCCTCCCCCATCAAGAAAATGCGGGGAAGTTTTGGGCTGACGCAGACAGGAGCTGTAGAACCTGCATTCCACAGCCCTGTCACCCCACACCCCCACACTATTCTGCCCCTTTCTGCCAGTGGGTCTTCATCCCTTCACCCTCTGAGTTTGCTGGGAAAATGCTCTGTATCCCTCACAGGGCACTCCAGGAGTTTGGGGCTGGCCCCAACGCAGCCCTGGAGCATCCTGGAACCATCGTCCTTAGTCCTGGTCCTGACTGCGCTCCCGTGAGGATTTGTGGCGAATCTCAGGTGGGGAGTTGAGGAGAGGCGAGTGAGATTCCTTGTCTCCCACTCACCTGGCAGCCTCGGTTACCCCTGTATGTGTTTGCCTTGGGCTACAGAAAGTATCACCTGGATGGGAACAGAATCCAGGCCTGACCCAAATCCAGTGGCTTTCCAGAGTGCTTGGAGTAAAACCCCAAACCCTCTGAAGCAATCCCCTCCCCACCCCAGACCACGTCATCCGCACACTGTCTCCCTCCTTCCTCTCTTGAAGGCTCGGCTCACTCAAGGCCCTTCTCTCCCCCCCAGAAACACTGATCCCCGAATATGCTCTGGGCCAACAGGGTTCCAGGAAAACGTTACCTGCTCAGCCAACCCCTCCCCATCACTCACTGCCAACTCTCTCTCTCTCTCTCTCTCTCTCTCTCTCTCTCTCTTTTTCTCGGCTTTTTGGGTCACACTGGTGATGCTCAAGGGTTACTCCTGGCTCTGCACTCAGGAATTATTCCTGGTGGTGCTCACGGAACCATATGGGATGGCGGGGATCAAACTCGGGTCGGCCGCATGCAAGGCAAATGCCCCACCCTCTGTGCTATTATTCCAGCCCCCCTTACCGCCAACTCTGCCTTCTCTTTCCTTCCCATCTTGCTCTGCTCTTGGGGATTGGATGGTCAGAGGTCCCCACTCCCAAGCCACCTTGCCTCCTGGCTCACCTTCCCCTACGTAATAAGTGGAACTTGTTCCCATCCAGAACCCCAGGTCACCGCTCAATAGGTGGGTAAATGAAATTCCTGGTCAGTTGGTCACTGAACAAGCCAAGGGTGAAGGGCAAGGGGCCACTCCTATGTGGTTTTGTTGTTCTTGTTTTTTGACCTTGCGCATTTATTGGGGTGCTCCCTGGCTCTCTGCACGCCTATAGTGGTGGACTTGCCACAGTGTGTGCAGGGAGTACGTTCTGAGCAGAGGCACCATGCAGTGTGTGGTTGTGGTGTTTCCATTTCCAAGGGCTGTGTGGCCCTCACACACGCCAGCTTAGGGATGTACTTCTTGCTGCGTCACTTGTACATCTATTTGTGGCGCTTATTCCTTTTTGTTGCGCTTACACACATACAAAGACATATACCATGTCTCCCCAGGGGCACAGGCACATGGGCTGGGCTCTCCCAGCAGCCCCGGAGCAGAGTTGCCAAAACACAAAGGGTAGATCCACCAGGAGTGTGCAGGACACATGTGAGAGACCAGGGATTTAAACTTCACAACCACGTGCCTATGGCGGGTATGCACGCGTCCTCAATTTATAACCAAGACTCTTGCTATTGTTTAGTTGGGGGCACATCTGGTTCTCTTGTTAGTAAAACCATAACAGCCCTCCCTGTGGATATGACTTGTCATGACTCCATGACCAAAGGGACCCTCATTGTCTCCTTCCCCAGGAGACTTGAACTGAACACGGCTGGCCGAGACCAGCCCTGTCCACTTCCAGAGCAGATTCCGTCCCTTCCAGCCACCCGTCCACCCTCTGCACCTGCGATGCGGGGATCCTGCAGCCAGGAGGCACCAGGGCTGATCCGCTTCTGCCAAGGAGTGGGTCATGATGAAGTGTCTGCAAGCCCCAGCCTAGATGCTCAGTCAGCTGCAAGCTCCTTCCTCCTGCTGACACAGCCCAGACCCAGCAGCAGCCCCTGTCCTGACCGCCTGCTCCTGTCCCCCAGGGGCTGGTGCTTCCCACCTCTCCCACCTTTCAGGAAGTCGCCCTCCAGGCCAGTGACCTTCCTCTCCCACAGTGAATCATTTCGACCTGCCATTTGCTGCTGTTTGCTGCAAAGGGATTTTCCCCCCGGGCGACCGCTCTCCTAGCTGGGACCTTTGAGAGACTCAGGTTGGGGTTGCCACCCACTAGTTCTGTGCCTTTGGGCAACGTAGCTAATCCTCTGAACCTCATTTCTGCCTCTGTAAAATGGAGTATTCCCAGCAAGACAGAAAATTCGATAGTTTATTTGTCTTGGAGCCTCACCTGATAGTGCTCAGGACTTACTCCTGACTCTGCACTCAGGGATCACTCCTGGCAGGTTTAGGGCACCAACGGTGCCCAGAATCGAACTTGGGTCAGCCTCATGCAAGGAAAGCACCTACTTGCTGTCCTGTCGCTCTGACCTTGAAATTCTGAAAAGGGCTTGGCATGGGGCCCGAGACATACTCCCAGGGTTTTGGCACTTAGTCCTGCATTAGAGCGGACCCAGGTTCGATCCTGGCACTTGAGGATCTCCTGAGCGCTGACCGCCAGGGTAGCCTTGGTCGTCCCCAGCACCAGTGCAGTGGACTGAACACTCAACCCCCCAAAAGTTTAAAGTGAAATGCCCCAGGACCAGAAAAGGAGCTGAGTGTCAGGAATTGAAAGCAAAACCAAAGGTACTTCCACTCAGTCGGTGCCTAATAGGTCCTGGGCTACAATCTTTTTTTAAAAAAAAATTATTTATTGAATCACTGTGAGAACAGTTACAGAGCTTCAGGTTTAAGTCTCGGTCATACAATGATCAAGCACCCATCCCTTCACCAGTGCATATTTTCTACCACCAAGAACCCCGATATACCCCCTATCCCACCCCTCCCCCTGCCTGTGAGGCAGATGACTTCCACTGAATTCTCTCTCTACTTTGATTACATTCATTATTTCGACAAAAGATGCTCCATTATCATTTGGAATTTTCTCCTAACTCTGGGCTACAATCTTATGCCCCAAGCCGGCACACGGAAACAGGGGCTTCAGCAGGAGCTGGTTCTATTTCCAGGCGCGGGCAGGCCCACCGCATGTTTCCCCTGCGCTTGTCTGAGTTTTGTTCCTCACTGTGCTGAGTCACCCCCTTCCAACTGCTGATCATTGATTTTTAGAATTTTTTTTTAAGTCTAAGTCCGTCCCAAACATTGTGCTCGAATTTAACTGGATGTAACAGAGCTAAATCTGCCACATGTCCCTGGGCCACCGTGCGAGATAACGGCGGGGAAAGTGCTTTGTCACTTATCGCGAGCAGGACACTGGATCATGCTGTCACCCGGCAGACTTGTCTGCTTATCTCCCCAGGGGCACGGGGACATGGGCTGGGCTCTCAGCACCCCGTCTGCTGGCTGGTCTTTGACATTTCATCTGGGATTTCCCCTGCAGTATGGCAGAGAAAGGCCTCCAGCCACCAAGCCCCTCAACAGGGCCTGTGTCCAGTGGGCCAGCATGAACCTGGTCTAGAGCTCCTGGGAGTGGCTGGGTGAATGAGCTGCTGAAGGATGTTGCAGGAGAGGGGGGCAGGGAGGAGGAGGCCAGGGAGCACGGAGATGTTTGCACAGGTCTGTTTAACAGATTCCTGGGAGCCCTGGCCCAGGCCAGCCATGGGAAGCAGCTGCATCTGAATGCTGTGCAGGGAGAGAGTCTTGTTCGTTTTGTCGCCAGAACCTGGCCTGGGGAAGGAGGCACACTTGGGTCCTCTCAGACCAGTGCAGCTGGCTACCTTGACAGACAACGGGCATTCGGAACCCACATGCAGTGCCTGCGCTCAGCCTTCTGATGAGCTCTCTTTGGCCCCCCAGTTTGTTTAGAACCACTCACTTGGGGCTGCCCGGTGGGGGGGACACTCAGAAGTGCTCAGGGCTTACACTTGATTGTGTGCGGGCATCCCCACTGGGAGTGCTGGGCTGGGGAACAGCACCTGGGTGGCTGCATGTAAAGCAAGTGTCTTGCCTGCCAGAGCTTTCTCCGCCTCTCAGCATTATGTCTTCCAGTAAGCTCAGGCCCTGGGCCACGTGACCCAGTCTGCATCCCCCCCCTCCAACTCCCAAGGTGCCACTGAGCTTTTGTTAATGGCAGGAAGGAGCGCGCAGGGTCTGCCTTCTGTTACTCTTGTCACAGGAGCTGGGGAAACTATCCAGGGTTAAGGCACCCTCGGGTGTGACCCAACCCCCATTGGCCCAGCTTGTCCTTGGCGGGGGCTCCTCAGGTGGCCCCCCGTGCATGTGGAGGCCCCAGTTGTCCAAGACCACCATCGTAATGGAGTCCTTAGTCTGTGGGGGAAGAAAGAGAACAGAACGGCCTTGGAGCAGAGGCCCCCCCCCCCGGGGTACTCGCTGCTGGAGCCCAACCCAGGGGCAAGGGGAGGTTCTGCTTGGCCCCGGCTGGGCCATGTAACCAGCCCTTGTGGCTGGGGGACAGGCCGGAGCATCCAGCTTCCACCTGGGCCAAGACGGTCATCTGAAGACTTTGCTGTCATGCCCGAGAGTAGGCTCATGGGTGAGCTGTGTCCCCTGGAAGTGGGGCATGAGCAGCATGGCTGGACGTGGAGCCCCACGAGCGATGGGAAGCCCACACAGCTGTGGCCACACTGAGCTGTGGCCCCTGACGTTGGTCCCTGGCCGACCCGATGGGCGTGACTCAGCTGAAAGGCAGCCCCCACTGCGGATTTTGCAACCGACCTTTCTCCTCCTCCCCAATCCTGTATGTGTCCCGCAGATTGGACCCAGCTACTTCTGGGAAATGTCACCGACCTGGACCCCTACTGATCCTGGGGAAGAGGGAGGGTCTCTGGTTTCTCCAGGCAAATGCCACCGGGGCAAAAAACAAACCTTAACCGAGGAATTTACCTTTGGGGAGGGGGGATGTGAGTTGGGTTCTCTGTTTCCAGCAGTCTGACCTTGACCAGGACCTTGTGAGCTTGAGTTTCATCAAGGACCGCTTCTGGGATGCCAGGCTCACATGCTTCTCCCAACTACCCCGTTTTTCTAGATGCCTAGAGTTTCCTCTTCCTGAAGCCCACCCTGCCGTGCTGGGCGTGCCTTGTGCTCTCCTTACACCTACGCTGTATTTGTCGCTGTAATTCTGCTGTGATTCCCAGGCTTGCCTAGATTCCTGCACAGATCTATCATTGACTGCGAATAAAAGCCGTTCGTTATTCCAACGGCATGCAGGGTTTAATCCGGAAAACAGACATCAGGCGAGGGCAGATTAGGAGAATATTGAGGACAACCCATGAGCCCTTCTCTTCCGTATCTATCAGCCCCCTAAATAACCCCTGGGACACCCCCCTCAGGTCCCCTGGGGGGGAAATGGGCAGGTGCAAAGCAAGTGGGGCTTATCGTTTTCTGCTGGACGCCAGCGTGGTCTCTTCCTCGCCTCCCAGCCTCCTTTAAGTGGGTTAAAGATGTGCAGGCCTGCAGACGTGTCTCTGTCCGCTGTGGAATTATCCGGCTGGCTGGCTGGCTCGTGCTCTCTGGGGATGGCCCCCTCCCGAGCTGCTGTGATTTCCCTGGTTCACACCCCAAGGGGAGGCAGGTCCCAGGCCGTGAGCGTGTTCCTGTTCGTCCGCTGTTTCCTGCCAGAGCATCGAGCATGGAGGGTCTAAGCTGTCCCCCTCCCCGTAGGCGAGGACTTGAACCCAGGTCCAGAGCCCGCACAGAGCAGGCCTTGCAGCCCGGCCCCCACCCACCCCAACTCCACCAGGTGCCATTAAGAGCGTCTGGGCCATCTGGTCGAACCTGCTTCTGCCTCCTCCCTTTTCCTCCCCGGGCTGAGGGCTCTGGAGGCGGGGATACCGGTGGGCTGGAGGATGAGCTACCCCCCCGCCCCCAACACCCCTCCTGAGCCCAGGGCACAGCTCCTGGCACCCATTCAGTTGGTGCCTGCACCCTGTGGGGTGTCTCCATGAAAGCAGACCACGAGAGGCCGCCCACCAGGAGCACCCACCTGGCTTCACACACCCGCATCTGCCTGCCTCCGGCGGCTGACAGTCACTTCCTTCCAGGGTCTGAGTCCCTGAGGAGAGCCAAGGTGGGAGGCTGTACCCATGCCTCGGCAGGGGTGAGAGTGTGATCGTGGTTCCCAGCACCACAGGCTGCAGTGGGTCCAGGAGCAGTACTGCTGGGGCCCAGTGCACGTGGCTGTGCTGACGAGGCCAGGCAAAGGGGGCGCCCCTACAGCCCTCCTGCACCCCGCCTTCCAGACTCTGCCTAGCCAGTGAGGCCCCTGGGTTGAGCCTTGGCTTGTCAACAGCCGGGAGGCCCGGATGTACAGGCCCTCTGCCACCTGCAGCTGGGCTGGCCGGGTTCCTCCCGTCCCAGCCAGCTGAGCGGGTCTAACTGCCACAGGTCATCCCCCCTTGGCCTCCTCCACACCTGGACGCAGGCCCTGCCTTCACCTGGAACAACCTGCCTCCCCGCCCGCAGGCACATCCGGCTGGTCCCAGGCACATGAGCCGGGTACTGACACCCATGAGCCAGGTGCTGACACCCATCCCAGTTACTAGCCCATCCCAGCCTCAGCCTCCAGACACACCCGCCATCTAGGGTGCGGGGGCTGTGATTGTGTATCCAACTTGGAGTCTAAAGATTCCTGAAGAGGAGAGGAGAGGGAGATTGGGGGAGGTGGAGAGGAGGGGGGGGGAGAGGAGAGA
>JAOXYA010495389.1:0-14996 GCA_028565675.1 Sorex palustris | reverse complement strand
TTGCCGGGCTCTCCGAGAGGGGCAGAGGAATCAAACTCGGGTCGGCCATGTTGGCTGCATGCAAGGCAAATGCCCTAAAATGTCAAAAACAAAAAAGTTTTTTTAAAATACAGAACCGAGTGAGCATGATTATGTTCGTATACCTACAACCCAAGTTTCTATGTTTTCCTTTTGGGGATATATAAGTGATTTATAGAGATGTAGTAACTAGTGATGTCTATTTTAAAATACAAAAAAAGAACTAAGGTCAGGGTATAATCACAGTTCCATGTGCTTCCTCACCTTTGATGTTCCCACCTCCTCTCTAGCAAAGGCCCATCCTATCCCTATTAAGGTGGCCTTGGAATTCACTGAACTTAATTAGAGCAAGACACTAACATTCAAACATTAGCACTGAGAGTTAATTAGCCAGATACAAGGCAATTCCTCTTACTGTGAAAATCAGAGAAACAGCCTTAAAAACGCTCAGAGGAAAGGGCGAAGTAATCTGTGCTTAAAGCAAGCAGGCTGCAATACGAAACTCTTGGACTTTTCCAAGTTATCTTTTCCCCCCTAGTTTCCAGAAATAGCACTGCTTTTCCTCTGACTGTTTCTAGGAAATAAAATACCAGACTACCATTTACAGTGTGGCCCGACAGCATTCCTTCTATCTTGCAAACTCAAACAACAATATGGACGGTCCATTAAAGCAACTTTCTTCTGGGAAGGTCAAACATATGTTATGCCAATTATTTTATATGGTAATGTGGTTTTCTAATAAAATAGGGCCTTTGTTTGAATCCATGGGCCACAAACTATTCCAATTGCTAAAGAATCTTCTTAGCATTTTCCATCTTACTGTTCGTGACCATAGAAAAGCACAGATTCTTTTCATTCAGAATCTCAGCAGCTTTATTTATTCTGGGTTTCTTTTTTGTTTTGTTTTGGGGGCCATACATGGCTGTGCCCAGGGCTTATTTCTGGCTCTGTTCTCAGGAGTCACTCCTGATGCTGCTCAGGGAACCATATGGGATGCCAGAGATCAAACCTGAGTCGATCGTATGCAAGGCAAGCACCTTACCCACTGTACTATCTCTCTGTCTTCATCTCAGCAGCTTTAGGGAAGACCAAACAAGCAAACAAGCAACGTGACCAAGAAGGACTACACACCATTTTCCATTTATAAATTCACTGAAGCTGAACCTTCACTGTAAATCATCATGAGGCAGTGTCAGGTGAAATAAGATTTCCCTGGTGTTATTTCAAAGGTTCACTCAAGGAAATGTTAACCACCTACTATGGAAATCTCTTGGCACCAAGAGTTTGGAAAAACAGTAGTGAACCAAACAGAAATATCCCCTCAGAGCAGCTTCTGAAAGGCTCAAGGTGCCAATCTTGAAACACGACTGAGGTTGCCTGGAGGGAACGGGGGGCTGCAGGATGCTGACACCCCAAAAGTGGACTTAAGGAAAAAATGCTTCCAAATGATAATATACACTCTACTCATAGGCATGAACTGTCACTGTCCTCCCGTTGTTCATCAATTTGCTCGAGCGGGCCCAGTAACGTCTCCATTGGAGACTTTGTTGTTACTGTGCTTGGCATATCAAATACGTCACGAGTAGCTTGCCAGGCTTTGCCGTGCGGGCGAGATACACTCGGTAGCTTGCCGGACTCTCCGAGAAGGGCAGAGGAATCAAACTCAGGTCGGCCATAATGGCCACTTGCAAGGCAAATGCCCTAACCGCTGTGCTATCACTCCAGCCCATAGCTATCAGTCATGGTCCTCCCATTGTTCATCGATTTGCTCGAACGCGCCCAGTAATGTCTCCATTGTGAGACTTGTTGTTATTGTGTTTGGCATATCGAATACATCAAGGGAAGCTTACCAGGCTTTGCCGTGCGGTCGAGATACTCTCGGTAGCTTGCCGGGCTCTCTGAGAGAGGCAGAGGAATTGAACCCAGCTTGGCTGGGCCAGCTGTGTGCAAAGCAAATGCCCTACCACTGTGCTATTACTCCAGCCCAATTGGCGGGGGGGGGGGGGTGAGACCACTTTCTCTCCCTCAGATCACTGTAAGAGCCATGGCATTTTTCCACCCACGCTCATTCCACTCTACTTTATACAAACCTTGGTGCAGAGATGGGGGGGGCAGGGGAATCTAAAATGGAAATCAGTCGCTATGACTGAATTCTCTGCTCAGAATCACCCATCACACTCCATGTAGATTGGGGGGGGGTCACAGCCCCCTTCCTCCACAGTGCACTCCATTCTACTTGCATTGCTAGAATGATAACACCTTCTAAAATGGTATCTCCATTTTGGCTATATTGATGTTTATTGAACTAACCCCTGAATGCTAGAGGCCCAGATTGATTCTCAGATACCTCACGGTTCCCTGAGGACCACTGCAAGTGATTCCAGAGCACAGGAGAAACCTCTGAGCATCTGTGGGTATAGTCCCCCTTTAAAAAAATGTTCCTTTTAAATAAACATTTTAATTTTTTTTTTGCTTTTTTAGGGGGGAAGTCACACCCAGTGATGCACAGGAGTTACTCCTGGTTCTGCACTCAGGAATTCAGGAATTACTCCTGGCGGTGCTCAGGGGACCATATGGGATGCTGGGAATCGAACCCAGGTTGACTGTGTGCAAGGAAAGCACCCTACCCGCTGAACTATTGCTCCAGTACCTCTTTTCTTAAATTAAAAAAAAATGGGGGGATAATAAAACATTTCAGTCACCATTTTTACTCCCTAAATCTAGATAACTCCCTGCAACTTGAGAATAAGACATTAAGGCTACTGTGAAATTTCAGTTGATACTTAGTAATTCAATCTATTTTTTTTGAACCAATGACTCTTACATTTTCTTTTTAACTGAAAAACTAGTGCCATGGTTTTTAAAGTGGCAACCTTCTCATAAAACTTTACAAAATAGTTTTCAATGGTATATGGTGGAATAACTCAAATTTGTGGAAAAGCTTCCTGTTTAGAGGCACATTTGATTACTATTGTGATGAAAAATATGATGGGTTCAGGGATGCTCAGGGTTACTCCTGACAGTGCTAGGGGACCATAAGGGATGTCGGATATCAAAATCTGCTCGCCTGTGTGCAAGGCAAGTGCCCTAACCACTATACTATCTCTCTGGCCCTCAAACAGTCTCGTCGAAACAGTACTTGATGGTGACAAGTCACCTTGGTTGAAGTCCTCATTGTATATTTCCTCAGGGAGGCCACACCCAGTGTCAGAGTTTCACCTCTCATGCACAAACCAAGTGAACCTTTTCCTTCCAACTGGTCGTGAATTCGGTCTTCCACATACAGAATGCAGAGTTGTGGCCCTCTGGGCTGGGAACTGTGTCTCTGTGAAGTCTGGTTGCACATTTGCCAGCAGGGGTAGATACAGGAAGGACTTAGGAAAGCCAGCACTTAGCAAAGTATTTGGTGAAAGTCTTGATGAGCGCAGAAAAATACACTCTCAAATTTCCAGCCTCCTGCAGAGCAGCGCTTAGCTGCCAAAACACTCTGAACCTGTTAGTTGTACATCTTTTAAACCATTTTTAAATTATGGACAAGACAGTCCTCGGGAAATTAATTAAAGTTTTGGACAATAAGGCAATCAGGGCTCTCTCTGTTTGCAGTCTTTTCTTTCTGCTTGCAGACATCTCTCTCTGTCAAGTACATCAAACAGCTCATTAGCCCCATTTTAAAAGCTTCGCTGCTCACATTACTTAAAAGGATCTTCAGCCACCTTCTTGGAGAGTTCACACTTGCTGTGAATTGGGCTCCTGGTTGCGTCTTGGACGTTGAAAGACTCTATTCCCCACACGCTGGAAGCACTGAACAGGCGCCTGCGCTTTCTTCCCCACAGATCAATTTTCTCTGTGTTTTTCCCCTGGTGATCAGCATTTTATAAATACTCTTGTAAAGGTGGATAAACCTATTTCACTTGGTATTTGCTTATTTTGGTTAAACACTCTTGGGTTTTCTGAAGGCATCTGAAGATCATTTGAACAACTGCTTTTTATTAAGACATGTGGTACCAGAAGAAAAAAAATTACGGGAGTCTAAAGTGTTGCTTTCATTTAGCGTAAAGCGTTGCCATGACGAAAGTTCAGTGTTTCCAATGGCCATTTGAACATATAGGTCACGTGGTCGACAGATATCACATGTTAGCACATGTTAAAAGTTAGAATCCTAACCAGAGACAGAATTTCTGACTCACGGCTTCCATTACTCTGAACTATCACATGTCATCTCAAGTTGACTATAAAAATAACTCAGGATGCCAGAGCGCTTCAATTAACAGCTGCAATGTTGAGATTGTTGAACGCAGGTGAGATGCAGAATTTCAGAGAGCAGCTCTGAGGTAAAAGTCTTTCCCTGCAGGCTTGGTGATGAGAGCAGACTGACAGTGCTTTTTCCCCTCAGAAGCCAAACATGCAGAATGGGGCACATAGCATGGGTGGGAGGGCAGATGTGGATCTCAGTTACATATTCCTTGATGATCTAGATGCATATGGGAATGTGTGGCCTGGGGAATGGGGGCAGACCATCTAAGAGAAGCTCAGAGTGTCTGAGACACAGAGGCTGAGACCTTGAACAAAACAAAGGACCCAGAAAGTACCCTAAGTGAAAACTGACCTACGAGACATTAGACATCTCGGGTAAATTTGGTCTGGTTTTAGCACAATTTCAGATGTTGTGCAGACCTTAAGTCATGAATTCTTCACCACTGATTATACTTAAAATAGTGTCTTCCAACTTATCAAGGTGGAAAATGACCCAGAGAGAGTGGAAGTGGCTTGTACAATGGTACACAGTCACTAAGTGGTGGAGTGTTCGGATTGAACCCCAAGAGCTGTCCTGTAGAAAGCTGCTCCCTAAAAACCTGAAGAGAGAATGGAAGGAACATCAGTGGGACAGAGAAGAGGAGAGAGGGGTGGGAGGCAGGCAGGGAAAGAAGCAAACAATAGAAGGTAGACTAAAGAGAAAAAAGCTGTTTGTGTGGATGAGACCTTTATTACAATTTTAATGGACAACTGGAATGCTTAAAGAACAAAGGAACAAATGGTTGGGAAAAGGAGTGTTGACAGTTGACCTCTGCTTTTGAAGTTGATCAGGTTGGATTTAAGCATTTTTTTTGCCTTAAAAGTTTCATTAAAACTGAATCTGTGACTAGTATTAATGTTTACCAAAGCATATTTTTATACAAAGCAAAAAAGAGTTTCAACAAAAAATAAATATTTCAAAGGAAAAGGAATGGAAGTTAGGTTGATATGCGCACTACTCAAAATAAATGAAGAAAAATAAAAACATATGAGTACATATTCTTCTCAAAACATATCCGTGGTAACTTCCATATCTCCAGGTCAATTAAAGTTTTAGGGATGGCCTTCTGCAGGTATACTAGGGCAGAAGCTAGGAAGCAATCTTCCATAACACAAAACCCAAACTATCTGCAGGATACAATGGCTGAGCCTGGACCTCGTTTTGTCATTATTTTCTCTCCAGCTAACACAATGGTTGAGAAATGAGTTTCCTTTCCTTGTGGCCTCAGTGACCTGACAGGGTTGTCTGGGGCTGAGGAATCTGAGAGATTCCCTCTGTCATGTAAGGGATCAAGGAGCAATTGAGCAAGAATCTCCAGCATGACCAATCCATATTTGATCCTCAGCATCACATATGGTGCCCTGAGCCCACCAGGAGTGATCCATGAGCGCAAAGTCAGGAGTAAACTCTGAGCACTGCTAGATGTGACCCAAAATACACTAAACAAAACTAAAACAAGAACACTGTAACACAACCATGTCAATGGAAAGCTGGGGACGTTGGATCCCTAGAAGCTAATGTTATTCATCGATGCTGTCTCCTCACTTTTATGGAGAAAGTACCCCCTGAAAGACACTTTATAGACACTGAGCTGGGAAATCTGATGAAGATTACATACAGCTACTAAGCTGCAAGAGAAGCAAATCTGTTATGTGTCCGTTTGCTGTGACAGCCCCCTGTATCATGCAGCTATACAGTTTGCAGGCTACTATCCCGTTTATTTTGAAAACATCTGATTCTCTGGCTTTTGAATGATCCAATTCCTAGTGGCCACTTCTTGCCATTTTCTGCAGAGGACCAACTTAGAGGCATCTTCCCAGCAGGAAGAGAATGCAACCCTCCCTTTAAATTTCCCATTGCATGTCTTCCCACAGAGTTTAGTACTCTGTGTCATTTCAAAGTGCAGGTACTAATTGAAGCATCACAAAATATCACTAAGTAGTATGGTTTTATTGACCTGCATGCAGATCTCCATCTTTGTGGCACACATTAATATTATATATTTTGTTTTTAAGAGTTTTATACTTCTGGGTAAGACGATACCTAATTGTATTGTACTGGAATCTTGATGGCACCATTCAAATCACAAAATGATTCAAAGAATCCCTTTACACATTTTATACTCCTATATTTTATTGGTGATTGGGAGAATAAGGACTCTAGCCAGATATGTTTGATTCCAATTTGTCAGCTTGGATATACTGATTTTTGCTTGTGTTATTTTCTTAGACATCTAACTCTCCACTTTTCTTCCTTTCCAGTAACAGAAATTTGCAGCATTATTTTGCCAAAGTTAATTTGTGTATATTTTGTACCTTGCATTTCTACTGGACCAGGGCTGCATTATCTATGATGAATCCATTATCAACTATTACCAGTGCCTCTTAAGTATTAAATAACCTCTTAGATGCTGCACTACTATATGGTTTTCTAATATAACCTATCAATTATTTTTATATGGATTTCTGACAAGTAATACCACTCCATGGGATTTTGTACAAGGGAAATACTGGTGACAATGACAATAAGGTAGAAATTCTTATTCCCAAGCGCAATTCATGCCACCTTGAAAATACTTGGAAACTGAACACATTTGAATTGATCTCATCTCAGTTTACTCAAGAAGTGAAAAATGAAGTTATTAATGCTCAAGGTCATAGGATAAAATAAGTCTATGCAAATTATTTAGAATAATATCTGCACCACATCCAAAACTCTCACACTGAACCACCAACCCAGCTGGTCAAGAATCAGATCTCATGAGAAAATACCCCCCAAATAATGGTAATTCAGGTTCAAAAGTTTAATCAATTAGATATTATGTATGCTTTTCTCATTGTTAGTCATATTAAGGGGATTGTGTTTCTTTGAAAAAAAATATGTCCATGATGCTACCTGATTATTTTGCATGTTTCTCATTCAAAACCATTTAAAATTGGAAGTTAAAAAATTAATTCCAATTCATAGAATATTATTTTTATCAAACCATTTTTTCATACAAACACTAATAAAAATGTTATTGAAACAAAACACAGTCTTTCCATCTGTAGTATTTTCTGGTGTGTTCTGTTTTGTTACATTTCAACTCACTTTCTTTCCTGTTTTTCAAATGACAGTTGTGATGGCCTGGTTTCCCCAGCAGAGTCAACAAAGGAGGGATGCTTTATGGCCCCAAGTTTGAAAATGACTGCTTAAAAGTGCATCCTAGAGGATATTAATCTTTGTAACAGCAAGTCTTTATTCTAAGCTAAATTTTTTAAATGTTGTCTTTATTAATAGGTTTGTTTATAAGGGACCTTTAAGAGCTTCAAATTCTAATTATGAATTACCAGGAAGAAGATCAGCACAGAGTCTGTATCTGCTGACTGTATTTGATATTGCGGAGCAAACAGGACACCTTTTGCCCTTTCCTCCTTTCTTCTCTACCTGCCTTTATTTCTAGGACTCATCTTTAGGGAGTGGACAGTAGGGCAGATAGATCATTGATTAGCTTGCCATGGCATTTATTTCAAAAAACAAATCTCATACCACTACTGGCTTTAACAGAGCTCAGACTGCACCTTTTTTTAATTGTCCAAATTATATATTTCTACACATTAAATTTGAATTACTCTCACTGAACTGTCTAACTCCTGAAAGCATTCTGAGTAATTTTGTTATCTAATGTTTTTATTTTGCATTCCCTGGGATGGGATCCTCATATACTGCACACCCTGCATATGACCGCGTAACAAAATCACCACTCTATTTCAAGGAAAGATTTAAGATTTGCCATGAAAACCTTGTAGTCTCTTTAGAAGTCAGCTATATTTACTGAGTTCACTTGATGGCATTCTACAGACCAGACAAACAATGAATGCAGCTTCAAATAAAAAATGAATTACCATTAATTTGTACAGCAACAAAAATAAATGAAAGAACTTTTGAGTGCTTACTAGATATTAAACTTTTTTCTTTATTAAGCCTTGACAGTTGTCACCACATAAAAGGCCACTGTAAAGACATGTGGTTCAAAATGACAAACATTGGTATGAGAGGGAGAAAGTTGAAGGATTAAAGCCCAGGCCTTGCATGCAGCCAACCCTGGTTTGATTCCCACCACCAAACGGTTCCTTGAGCATCTCTGGGCATTCCCCAAAGCACCCTACAGGTGCTGGCTCACTCCTCAGCACCACAGGGCCCCAGCAGTACTACATCCTTGGGCCCTTGGACCAAATCTCTGCCCAGTTGCCCAGAATCCACTGGGAATGATTCCAGGGTGCCCCTGAGCACTCCTCCTTCCCATAAAAACAACAACAAAAAAGCCCAAAGATTCTTTCCCACAATTCTGTAGGTTGGCCATTTTTATGTTGGTTTTGCTTGAAATCATGAGGTTACTATAATTTGTCAGCTCAGCTGGAGTATCTGTAATGCACAGCTCATGCCTCTAGACTCCAGGAAGGATGAATTTCTCTTCTTGCTCTTCCAATTCAAGACTTCTGAGGTTAAGTCTCTAGATTTCTCCATTTTGCCACATTCTGTTGGTTAAAGTAAATCATAAGGCAATACCAGAGAGGAGGATTCTTACTCTTGTGAGAGGGGCCAGGAAATACTATGGTTGTTTTCCTAGGCACCACAAATGACTTCTAATAAAATACTGAGAAGACCACAGAAAGAAAGGCACAGAAACCGCAAGACGTTAGAATATAAGCCATCTTCAATTCCTGATTACTAAAACTTATGAAACATGTAATATAAAAAAATCTATTGACTATATCTGTGATGGCAGAAGGAGAAAGTTGTGATTCCCTTTCTTCTTTGGTGGAGATAAACATGGTATAGTAGGGGAAAAGCACATTTACAGATTCTTGAACCCAGGTTTGAACATTGTTGCTTTTATGACCATTTACATGGGTGCAGCTATTACAAAGTCTGTCTTCTGAAAGATTCGTGTGAAGATGAAATGAAATAATCTTGGACTTGCATTCAGCATTCAGTAAATAATCATTACTTTCCTTGTCTTCTGCTCTGCCACTTTGGACTTTGTTAATCTTTCTTCAAATAAAACAGAGCAAAAGAAATCTCTAGATGCCCTATTCTTTTCTAAAATCTTTTTCAGACTGGCAGAGAATCACCTAAGTAAAGAATATGCACATGGATTTTGTTTTGTCTATTTTGATCTGAAGTATTAAGGAAAATGGAAGAAAACAGAAAATGTTTATCTTTTTTTTCTCCTAAAATGAGCAGAAAAGCACCATTTAAAAATTAATGATTCTGAGAAGGACTTTAAAAAACTAAAACTACAAAGTGATTGATGTTCACTAATTATACTAGTCATTTCTGGTAAGCATTCTACAATTTATTCATGTAGGAAATCATTATGCCATACATCTTAAGTTATGTAACATAAATTTTGTGACCTATCCAACTTAGATATAACATACAATTTACATGTCAACAAATCTGTGTTACACCTCAATAAAAGTGGAAAAAAATATGGCTCATGAACATAATTCTCTATTTCTATTGGGATCAAGAAATTCCCTATTTCTATTGGGAGAAGGCAACTGCTCATTTGATCAGAAATAGCATTAGACAATGAGCATAACAATACTAAAATTAACAAAACATATCTTAGTTTGAAAGGTAATAACTAATATTTGTAGTCCCTTTAGAATATAATTTAAAGATTTCCTATTCATGATCCCCTTTTCAAAAAAATTTATTTTCCCCTTACACTTGAAATAAACACTATAGTTTATTCATGAGAATTTGTTGCAGACATTCAATATATCAACACAATCCCTCCACCATTGTACCTTTTTACCACCACTATCTCCAATCTTCCAAACCTTAAGTCTGCACCCATGGTGGGCCCTCAATAATTTATTTTATATTGCTTGTTATAATTTGTGGGCTGGAGAGATAGCACAGCGGGTAGAACATTTGCCTTGCACGTGGCCGACCCAGGTCTGATTCCTCCACCCCTTTCAGAGAGCCCGGCAAGCTACCGAGAGTATCTAGCCCTCACAGCAAAGCTTGGCAAGCTACTCGACATATTTGATATGCCAAAAACAGTAACAACAAGTCTCACAACAGAGACATTACTGGGCCTGCTCAAGCAAATTGCTAAACAATGGAGGACAGTGACAGTGACAGTTATAATTTGCTAAAAAATAATAAAAAAAAAGTTTTCTCAGAAAAAAGTTAGTGAAGTTTGTTGTACCTCACCATAGAGCCATTAAGTCCTTTATAAGAGATTACTAAGACATTGTTATAGGTTAAGGCTTCCATGTTAATATTTTGTTAATCAAGATTAGATGTCTTCTACATTACATTCCATCCAATCTGGTTTGCTACTCCTTGTTTATCAGTGTAGAATTTGAGATATCACTTCGGGAAGTCCAAAATTTTCAATAGGGTGATACAGATGGAGTTAAAGTTTTGATTGGGTGGTGGATTTAGGGCTTGTGCATGACTGGCTAAGGTGTCCATAAGTACAGGGAGGGGGACATAGCCCATCTCTTACTGAAAGCCTGAGATTTCAGCCATAAAACTCACATACCTGAGTATTGCAACATATTAATGAAATTTTTATGTGACCTGGGTATAAAGGTATATGAGGTAGGAGTATAAATCAAACATTTCCTATAACCAATGCAATTTACTTCAAAACAATCCCCACCTTCACCTGTGTGACCTCGGTGTGGGGAGTTGGGACCCCCAGCTGAAGAAGTGAGCTCTGGAACAAGCCTAAGGACAAAGATTTGGTTATGCTGACCCACTGCCCGTGATCCAAGTGAGGGATACAAAAGCAAAGCCATCAGGATTTAAAGCTAATCTGCGATTTTCAAACCAGAAATACACCTGAAATGTAAGAGCCCCAACTTTGAGGTGAAGGAAGAAGCGGAAAGAAATCTCAAGGTGAAGTATTTGAGGAGTCGAGATTCTCTGGTCCTGATTCAGTGCCTTTCTGAAAGGCAGCTTTGAGCTCTGACACTCCTGCCTTCCCAGAGCCCAGGCTTCACCTATTCTACTGTTCCACAGGAAAACCAGGAAGAGGGAGCACCACACACCCAAAATGAGCAGTGTATGTACACTGAGAGGCCCCTGACACATATTTCCATCCATGTGAAGGAACAAATCACTTCCCGAAATTTTGAGGCAGGAGGTGGGAAATATGGAGACAGCAGAAGCATTCCAGACCACCAGATCAGGGGTGCAGGGGCAGAAGAGGCCCCCGGCTCAAGGAGAGACACAGGCTGAGTTGTCAGGAGGCAGGGAAAGGCTGGTGAGAGCCCCAAGAAATAGACTGGACAGGTCAGTACCAGAAGTGACCAAATGCAGTCATTCCTTCCATCCACCCCACCCCAGCACCCCACCCCCAAGTTAGACCCGACAAGGGAAGCTAGGAACACACTTCATTCTGTTATGTGTGGATTATGTCTCAGGACATAATCACTGCTTCAAACCCTATAATTTTCAAAGTGCATTAAATCCAGGCTGGGGGACCCATAATGTGGACCCCCATACAGATAAGGAAATGAAGGGTATTTGAATTTTAAAGACAAGACCAGAGCTAGAGAATCTGTCAATCATGTTTACCATTCTCTGGCAATAGCCACAGACACAAAATGCTGTTGCCTCACTTCCAATAGACCTAACCTGTGAGGTACACAGAGCCTCTATTTTACTTAGAAAAATAACATTGGTGTACTGCTATTCAATTTTTTCTCTTCTTCCCTCCTTTTTTCAGATCTCTTTTGGAATGTATCTATATGCATCCTGTCCATAATACAGAGTTCTGATCTTTCCTGATTCTTCTCCATCACATGATGAAACGTTCTATTTATATTAAAATGAAGGGGCTCCTCAGGGAGACATAGAGCAGAATGAAACTGCAGAGCTTTAGAGGCAGAGAGTGATGGCAGGGCAGTAGCTCTGGGTACCAGGAGGCCCCAAGGACTGCAAAGGCAGAGTGAGCTACAGGGCCTGACACTTGGCATCCCTCATAGGTTAAGTACTTAGAGCAAAGAAACTAATCAAACAATTTCTTGTCTTGTGACATCTTGACTGGGTATGTCACTGTGCTACTATGTTGCTGGCAGAGGGTCAAGGATTTCATTGTCCCCCTTGTCCCCGTGAGCCATATTAAGCACTTGATCACATAATCATGGTTCTTCAAGTAACTGAACTCAGCAATACTGTGATTGCTGTTATTGGTTTATTCCAGGTACAAGGCAATAAGCCACGGAAATCACATCCACTTTTATGCTATATGACAACTAGACTTAAAATGAAAAAATATGAACTGAAGTGCTAAATTTCTCTCCTTGAAACCCCATTTTCATGATGATAACAGGAACGAAGCAGGACAAAGTCACCACCAAGTCCCTTGGCATCGAGAACAAGTGTGACCACGTGTCTACGGGCTGGGGGATTCTCAGAGGAGAGTGCGCAGAGCCACCGTGCTTTCCCCCTTTCATCTTGTTACTCTTTGGCCCATAATTTGTGAAGGTTATTTTATCCTCTTGGATGCTTTGCTGGATTACATGATCTCTAAGTTTTCTTCTACAATAGGAATTGAATTCCAGATGATTCAGGGATACCACTTTTTTTAACCTCAATCCCCAAAACACGAAAACATTAATTCAAAAGAATCTATGCACACCTATGTTTACCACCGCACTTTGTATAATAGCTAAGGTGGAAACAGCCCAAATGCTCAATTACAGAAGAGGCTGTGGTATATACACAAGATGGAATAGTATTCTGTTCTAAGTAAGAAAAAAATCATGCAATTTGAAGTGACTATCATGGAACTATCATGTTGAATGAAATGAGAAAGAAACGGATAGGCACAGAATGATCCTCTCATATGTGGGGCTTAAGGTAGATAGTAAGGTAGCAACTGATACACACAACTGAACTGAAAGGGAAGGGCTTTCAGGTTGCTGGGCTGGAAGGTGGATAGGGTGGTGATGGGTATAGTATTAGATCATGTGCATGATAAATCATCATTAGCATTACTGTAAATTATAGAACCTCAATTTAATTTTAACAGCCTTGGTTCTCTGTGTCTAATATGGAGAACCAGGCTGAGGACCCTGCAATTCATCTTTTTGTTCAAAACAATGATCTTTAGATATGGGTTCCTCATGGCCTCTTATTATTTAAAAAATGGGTTTTTTTTTTTTGGTAAACTATGGAGAAGCCCAGAGCAGCTCAAGTTTGAGTGACTAGCTTGCATGAAGGGTGCTGGAGTTTGGTCCCTGCCACTCTCCCCAATGCTGGGGGTGAGACTGGCAGAACAGCCACTTGTTCCCCTGATGCCCCAACAATTTAACCATTCTCTGTTGCATCACAACCAGGTGCCTGGCCAGCCCTTGGAAGAGGTGGGAAACCTCACAGCCAAGCCAGGGCTCATTAAAAGGCTCGTTTCACCAAGGACAAAGATAAGGATCATGCTGAGTCTGGCCTACTAGTATGATTCCAACTCATGACTTCCCAGTATCTAAAGATCTGCAGACACAAGAACCATATGGAAATGATTGTGTAAAAGCTGAAACACACTCTCCCTTCTAGGTGCTTTCAAATCTAGCTCTGGAACTGGCTAGAGAATAGCTACTTACCAGGAAGGCATTCTACTGACCCCTGTAGAAATGCCTCTGTGAAAATATTCCTTCTCAGAAATGTCAACAGCAAATGACACTTGCCACTGCGCTGACTCTCAAAGTGAGGCTGAGGACATAAGCTTGTATATTACATGGTCCTGATTTTATGAGGACTGTGGGGAGAAATTTCTGTCGGATATTAGTAACAGCAATAATTTTGCTGCTTCTAACAACTGTTCTGTTTTTTCTCTTATTTCCTTGTAAAATGTGTAGCTGATCAAGATTCTATTTTCCCACTGACTGTTGGAAAGCTTAGGGTCAGCCCTAGCGCCCACTGACAGGAAGTCACCTTTCTCATCCTAACTTCCCTGACATCTCATTCCTGCTTCCATATTATGATCTGACCTATATTTTTCTTCTCTGTCTTTTTATCTATCTCCCCTCCTTTCAGTTTTAATTTTGAAAGGTGGCATTGCTAAAATGTGGCTCAAGTGGCACAGCAGATAGATGCCTTGTATGTGTGTGGCCCTGAATTTTGTCCTCAAACTGCATGCCTTTACCTCTAAGAGGAGGGCCGGGAAGTTGCCCCAGCAACTACAAAGACAGAAAACAAAAAGAGATTTGTTATTAATACCAGGGGCACTTGAACAGTTTTGAGCCCAACGGCTAGGTTCACTGTATTCTTTCCAATAGTTCTTGTTCATCTATCTGTAGTGTGTTATTAGTTCAGCCCAAACAAGCCAATCGCTACCTATGACATTTCTTGCACAGATGTTCTTGGTGATAAACTTAAAAAGAGAACACCAAATTTACTATATCTGTTCCAATCTCTCAAGTTACAACACACGATGACTTCATATATATAAAATATATACATTAAGTTTTATTTTATTTGGTTTTTGAGCTATACCCAGTGGTGCTCAGAGCTTACTCCTGGCTCTTGTGCTCAAGCATCACTCCCGGTGGGCTCAGGGGACCAAAAGTTGTGCTGGGGATTAAAACTAGGTCAGTCGCCGGCTACATGCAAAAAAATGGGCTCAGAACTCTGCCTAACACCATGTACAAAAGTAAGATCAAAATGGATTAAAGAC
>JAOXYA010495374.1:0-14998 GCA_028565675.1 Sorex palustris | reverse complement strand
GAGAGAGAGAGAGAAAGAAAGAAAGAAAGAAAGAAAGAAAGAAAGAAAGAAAGAAAGAAAGAAAGAAAGAAAGAATACACAGGGGTTCGGGAGGTTTCTCAAATGAATGCCTTGTATGTGCAAGGCCCTCAGTTTGAACATGAGGCCTCATGTTTCTAGCCAACCCTGTCACTCGGTGTACCCCTTGTGACAGCCAGGCTGAGCACTCTGAACCACCAGCCCAACACTGCTAGAGAGTTCCCTCCAAAAAAGAACTAAACACCAAAAAAATGAATGGAAAATTGTGAAACAAATACTTGACAGAACTGAACGAAACACACCAAACCTCAGTCTCTGTGAGACATTCCAACACACACATGTCCGCAAATCAAACACCGCACCTCCTAGTTCTTGGACCACGTGTGGGCCCATTGGAACTTGGTGATCTGAGGGACCAAAGAGGGTTGAGGCACTGACTCCAGCTCAATCCTGGGTACCATATAGGGTTCCCCAAGCACCACCAGGTGGAGCCCAACACCCCTCACACCCATCCAAAGCTAAAAAACCTCCATGACCTGAAACCAGAGGGGCACACACACACACACACACACACACACACACACGCACGCACGCACGCACGCACGCACAAAATCTGTTCTCCCCTTCCTAGAGTCCCTCCCCAGGAGCACATAGATCCAGGCAACGGGCTGCCTACCTGAGCAGGGCCGTCAGTCCCAGGAATGCGTGTGGACCGCCGGCGGGTGACAATGACCGAGGGCTTATGTTCCGTGGGGTTCTGTTCAGGCCCTTTCCCATCCTCCTCCGCACCGCCAGTCTGGGCCAGCTCAGTAGGGTCCGCAGTCCGCACCGGCACGGACACTGGGATGATGAGGGGCACCATCCCACTGTCCTCTCGGGCTCGCTTGGCTGCCAAGGAAGGCTCAGAAAACTCCACCCCACACCCGGTGGTGGAGGCCAGCACACTCTTCCGCTTTTCTTCAGAGCCATTGGCATCCTGGAGAGAGACAGGGGGCGTTGAGAAGGTTCAGTCCAACCTGCTGCTCCAGGACCCCTGTCCCATCTGATTCAGGCCTTGAGAGACCCACAATGGTTCCCAGAGACTGTGGACCTTTTCTCCACCCTTGGGCCCAAATCCTCTTCATAACCTGCCAGATCTCCCAGGCTGACCTCGCACTGGGGACTCCCAGGCCATCTCAGTCCAGAGTGGCTTACACAAGTTTTCTCTACATTGTGAGCAGCATATAAAAGAGGAAATATATGTCTCTGGGCTGGAGAAGTAGCACAGGGTGAAGGTGATTGCCTTGCATGCAGCCGACCCCATTGTGATCCCTGGCATTACTGCCAAGAGTGACCCCTGAGTGAGCTGGAGCCATAGTACAACAGAAAGGGCTCTTGCCTTGCATAGTTGGCCCAAGCTTGATTCCTGACACCTCATATGATCCCCTGAGCACTGCCAGGAATAATTCCAAAACAAAAGAGAGTGACCCCCTGAGCACAGCCCTAGGAGTAAGCCCTGAGCACCACCATCTGTGACCCAAAACCAAAACAAAACAGAGAACAATAAAGTCAGAAGATAATAGAATGACACATTTTTCAATACTGAAACAGTGCTGGGGATGTGGCTCGAGTACATGAGCAAGGCCCTGGGTTCAATCCCTGGCACCATATATGGTCTCCCAAGCACTGCCAGGAGTGATCCCTGAGCAGAGCCAGGAGTAAGTCCCGGGCACTGCTGGGTGTGGTTCATCAAAATAAGCATCTGCAAAAACAAGGACAGAACCTCTGGGAAGGTAAGGGAGATCATTTCCAGTGGAGAGAAAGGCTGTCCACAGACACAGGGCAAATTTTGCAGCTGGCTACATATGACCTGGGGTAGAGTGGATTTGAGACCCCATTGAGACCCCATCCCCATCCCACCCCCCACCAGAGGAGGCAAACACTAGCTTTGGAATCAGATGCAAGGCCTCCAGCACAACAAAATGAAGACCAATTCCTCCCCTGACATCTGAAGATCATGTGATGAAGTGTAGGAGAACCCAACCACAATACAGGTGCCTGGTTCACTCTTGTTTCCCATCATCCTTGCCTTTTAAATCAACTTTACTGCAGGATAACGGCCAAGCAACAAAAAAGTTTTTTAATTATAGTTCGATGCATTTTGATGAGTAAAATCACCCGCTTGGCCACCTCTAATCTTTCCAGATATCAGATCTGCAAATGCTAAGTAACCTTTCTCCCTATGCCCCATCCTTCAACTGCCATCCGGACATCCAATGAATCTTGGGCCAGACCCCCACCCTCTATGAGTACAAACCCCGCCTTGTCTCCAGGTGTGGACCCATCTATGAAGACACTGTGTGTGGCGAACTCCCTGAAATGTGTATGTGTGTGGGGGGGAGGAGTTTCATTTCTCCCTGTAGATTGTAAAAACCGCCCTGAGGGGAGCCTGAGAGATAGTACAGTGGGTAGGCTATGTGCCTTGTAAGCGGTCACCCCAGGTCTGATCCTCGGCATCCCATAGGGTCCCCAGAGGAGCACTGCCGGGAGTGACTCCTGAGTCAGAATCAGGAGTAAGCCCTGAACATTGCCAGGTGTGGCCAAAATTCAACAACCACCAAAAACACTGCCCTTGTAGGCTTGGAGCCTCCTGTTGCTGCATCCCCCAACCCCCCTACCCCACCCCACCAATACACACACACACACACACAGAGGTGCAGGCCAGGCCACATGCCCGCTTACCTTGGAGTTCTGCAGCGAGGCCAGCTCCACTGCCTTCTGGGCCAGCGTCAGTAAATTGGCCTCCTGGGACGCCCTGCGCCTCCGTCGAGTGCTCTGAATTACCCCACCCCGTAGCACCTGCCCGCAGTCCCCCGTGCCCGATGCCCGCATGCTCTCCTCACCGCCCAGGGCCGGAGCCTCCCGCTCCCGACCGTTGGGAGCCAGTCTCTCCCCGTCGGCCAGCAGCTGGGACTCCCTCAGCTCCACGGGGTACCCCAGAGCCTCCGGGTGGGGCGGCCCCAGCGGGCCAGGCGGGGGCTGCTGCGGGGGCCAGTGATGGAGGAACAGGTTGCTGGCGGCCTCGTGCCCGGGCTGGGTGCCGGCCCCTTCCAGGGCAGTGGGGGGCAGGACCCCCTCCTTGGAGAGGCGGCGGGAGCGGCGAGGAAAGGGGATCTGGCCCTGAGGAAGCGTCGGCTGCGGGGCTGCCTCCTGCACCAGGGCCTTGCGCAGCTCGGGGTTCATGTCGGGGTTGGGGGCGAACGGGTAGGCGGGCATGCCGTGGTGGGCGAGGTGGGGCTGTAGCCCGTAGTCCTGGGGCTGCTGCGAGGGCGCCTGCTGCAGCGGGTAGAAGTTCTCGAACAGCTGCATCTGGGGCAGCGTCGCCGCCTGCGGGGGCTGCGGCTGCTTCTGGGGCGCGAAGGCGGCCACGGCGTTGGGGGGCGGCGGGCCCTGCCGGAAGACCTGCCGGTTCACCTGGTGGCCGAAGGCCAGCTGGAAGGGCTGCAGCGGCAGCGTCTGGTTCGGGGGCTTCTTGGCCACGTGGAAGGAGTTGAGAGGCGCCTGGGGCTGCCCCACGTCCAGCGGCAGCTTCTGGGCCATCATGGGCCGCCCGGCGTTGCCGTAGCGGTCCAGCTGCGGTGCACCCCCTTTCTCCAGCTTCAGGGTCTCCGGGTGTCCGTAATACGAGGACACCCCCAGGCCGGGGTGCGGGCTCCCCTTGGGGGCGCCGTAGAGGGGCAGGCTGTGGCGGCCCCAGGCCGGGTGCGGGGGAGGCTGGCCCGGCTGCTGCTGCCAGCCGCTGTCGCTGACCCCCGCGCCCCCTGCGCGCTCTGGGCCCATCATGGAGTTGGGCCACTTGACGGAGGCCACCTGCTGCGACAGCATCGCCGCGGTGTTGCGCTCAGGCCCGAACACCGAGTTCAGCAACGTCAGGCTGTTCGCCGAAGGCAGCTCCACGGGCTGGGAGGCGGGAGCGGCCCCCGGGGGCCCTTCGTGCCCAAAGTAAGGCTCCTCCTTCACTCGGGAGGGCTGTGGGGGGCCGTGGGGGGGCTGGGGGGCGGGCAGCGGCGGGGGCTGCTCCTTGGTGGCCGCTTCCTGGTCCCCGAAAAGGCAACGTTTTCGCCTGCTCGGAGCCTTGGGCTGGGCCTGGAGGTTCATGGTGTGGCCAGTGGGGCTCGGGCGGTCGTGGAGGCAAAGGTCACCAATGGCCCATCCCCCGCATGCACGCAGGTCCCACCGGAAGCCTTGGCCCTCGCCCAGCAGCCAACGGGGGCAGAGCAGAGGCAGAAGGAAGTGCTGGTGGATGGGTCGGGCCCAGGAGCAAGAATGGCTGGTTCTTCCTTCGTCCTGGGCTCGCCTAGACTTCCCGCTTCATGGTGCTCCTGCCGCGGGTCCTGCCGCCTGAGAGAGAACAGGGAGAGTCAGTCACAGGGTCCTGGAGTGGGGCGGGGGCTCCAGAGCCCAGGGGAGGGGGGGGTCACTGTGCTCAAGGACAAGCCGCAAGCACACCGCAGGGTCACTGGTGAGGCAGGAGCTTAGGGATGTTGGAGGGCAACATTTCCCCCCTCTAGGCCCAGTCTCCAAGCTAAACAAATCAACTCAAAAGATTTAGTCTTGTGCCTTGCACCAGTACACCTGTCACAGGGGCCACCCCCTCACCTCCCCGCCCCTGCATGGGAAAAAGTCCACGGAGGGTCCCTTCTTCTCCGAGGACAGCCACTGGGTGCTGTGGCCCTACCCCCAAACTCCTCCCAGACAGGAGCACTGCCCCTCCCCCGCAACGCACAGTGATTAGGGTCCCTCCTGGCTGTGCAGCCCTGGCCAGGTTCCTGCAGCAGGCCCAGGCCCTGGGGGGTGTCCCCGCATAGGGATGAGCGGATGAGGCCCCAGGAGGGCGTGTGCAGTCCCAGCCCAGCCCCTCCCTGGGAGGAGTCAGCCTGCTGGGTGCAGTCATTCTCCCCCAAACTTGCACAGAACCTGTTTGGCAGCCCTGGCGGGCTGGAGCCTAGTAGCTGGTCAGCAGGGCCCACCCACCCTTCTCCTCTACCAGGGAGCTCCTGAGCCCAGAACAGGACGGCTACGATACTGGGGGCTCCGATTGCAAAATGAGGGTCCCAGAGGTCTCTCCACGACAGGGCGTGATGAAAGGGCTGACGGTGTCTCTGCATCTGTGTTCTGACATGATTTTGAAACAACAGGTGGCTCTGTTTAGACTGAGAAATATTTTCTTCTTTTTTTTTTCCTCCCTCTTTGTGATGCCACAGATGAGTGGAATCCAGCATGGAGCCATATCCCCAGGCCAAAACCAGTATTTTATAACCCAGCTCTTTTTCTTTTTTTTCTCTTTCTTTCCTGTTTTAGTTTTTTGGGCCACACCCAGTAGTGCTCAGATCTACTGCTGGGTTTGGGGGTGGCCCTCAGGAAACTATGGGCTCCAGAGATTGACCAGAGGAGTGAGTGCTCAGTGCAATGAGGGGTCTGTGAACCCAGCATTTTACCATTTTTCTATGTGTGCAGTATGCATGCATTTTTTATTTTTTGTTGGGGGAGGGTGTCTTGTTTTGCTCTGCGGGCCACATCTGTGGTGCTTGGGAGATACTCCCAGCTCTGTGCTTCGGGACTGCTCCTAATGGTGCTCAGGTGGACCATATCGGACAGACCCAGGCCTGGGAAGGCAGAGCCTGCACATAACCTTCAGAGCCCTCTCCCTGGCCTCTGCATGCAGCTGTGGAATCCCAGGGATCCGATCTGGGTCAGCTGCATGCAAGGCCAGCAGCCTACCCACGGCACCATCTCTCCAATTCCCTAGAGACTTTTTTTTTCCAAAGCGGGAATTCTGTTTCAAGTCAGCGGGGATGAGACCTACATGGTCTTTCGCTCTCCAGCATCGATTCTGACCCTGGGTCAGTACTGTGAGACGAGGAGCACAGGGGAAGAGCTCCGGAAGCTCTGGAAAACAAGCCTTTGGTGTGCAGGAGGACTTTGGGCCTATGGCTGGATTTGCTGGGGTCGGTGTCAGAATTCCCCGGGAACCGGCCAGGTAGGCCAGGCAGGCGGGGCTGGGCTCTGGCTGGACCCTGGCTCCTCCCAGTGATGCCCGGGCCCCCAGGGAACTGCACTATCGCGCTATCGCTCCTCCGCAGGCTTCCGCAGTTCCCCAGCCCTTCCCCTTCCCCGTGACTCACAGTGGCCCCGGGTCTGCCTTTCACTTTCCCCCACACCAGACGGGGAGGAACTTCCTCCTCCACTTCCTTCCTACCAAAAGTGTCTGTCTTGCTTGCAGCCTCTTTGTCTTCACGTCAGAAGGTGGGGTAGGGAGAGACCAGGAGGGCATCGGTCCTGATTCCTCCCCTAGCCCCCCAGGCAGGAAGGGGCGGAGGGCACCCAGCCGAGGACCTAAGGCCCGAGGATCAAAGAAACCACCTAGAACAAAGTCCACTTCACTCCCTTTAAAGCCTCATTCTCAACAGCCAACAATTTGGGGCGGGGCACCCTCCACACCCCCAAAGTCAGTCTCCATCCAGAAGAGACCCTAAAAAAGGTGGGGGGAGGGGTGGCTGGAGCAGTAGCACAGCAGGTAGGGCATTTTGCCTTGCACGCGGCCAACCAGGGTTCGATTCCCAGCATCCCATATGGTCCCCTGAGCACCGCCAGTTCCTGAGTGCTTGAATGTACAATTCCTGAGTGCGTGAGCCAGAAGTAACCCCTGTGCATCGCCAGACGTGACCGAAAAAGCAAAAAAGCAAAAAAGAAGCAAAAAAGGTTAGGAAGCCGCAAAGGAGCAGGCCCCAGGCAGGGTGCGCAAGGGCTCTGCCTCCATCCACGGGCAGGCCAAGCGTCAAAGCAGGAATGTGCAGGGGCTGGAACAATAGCACAGCGGGTAGGGCGTTTGCCTTGCACACAACTGACCTAGGTTTGATTTCCAGCATCCCATATGGTCCCCCGAGCACCGCCAGGAGTAATTCTGAGTGCATGAACCAGGAGTAACTCCTGTGCATCGCCGGGTGTGACCCAAAAAGTGGAAAAAAAAAAAAAAAGCAGGAATGTGCAGGGCAGAGGAAGAAAGAGAAGAAAGAGCACAAGGGAAGGGGGCTGCTGAGGGGGGCCTGGCAGGTCCACTGTCTGTGAGGGGCCCCTGCAGAGCTCACATGCACTCCCCACTCCCACTGTCCTGTGGCCTGTGCATGGGTAGGCGGCCTCCAAGTTCCTGCCCACTCCTCAGCGCTAGGGCCGGCTCACCTGGTCAGCTCCCAGCCCCAATCTGCTCACCAAGAAAGACCACGGCAGGCTTGGGAGACATGGGTAGGGCGTTCGTCTTGCACAGACCAACCTGGATTTGATCCCTGAACACTACCAGGTGTGGCAGGAAAACCAAAAAGGAAAATAAAGAAGTTGGTCACAGTGCAGGAGACCAGATACACCCTGGGGGATGGGGAGGTGACTGGTGGAGCCAAGCCAAGAGGCCAGTTCTGGGGAGACTGCTGAGAAGCTTCCTGTCACCCCTCACCAGAGCCTGAGTCCCGAGGGGTAGGACAGCAGACCTGGGCCCTCAGAGAGAAAAGAACATTATGTGGGGTAAGAGAGAGAGAGAAACGGGCCTGGAGATGCTGGGGAAGGAAAGGTGGGCGCACTCCGAGGCCCTCATCCCGGCCTGAACTGTGGGCAGGTAACTCTCTCATCTCCTCAAACACAGCTGAGACCCTCTGCCCCCAGTAAGAGGAGGCCTGCACGGAAACCTGGGCCCACAACGGCCACTTGGGCCCCGGCTCTGGGCCTCGACTCTTCCTCCCCTGCCTTGGCTGGTTCACTGCTGTTAGGAGCTTTACACAACCAACTCTTAGACCTCATGCCAATTCCTCCTCTTCCTGTCTCAGGTGAGAGGCAGCCTGGCTTTCCCCGCGAGGAAGGAGAGCCACAATATGGCCCAGCCTATAAGTAGCGAGGGAGTGGCAGGCCTCCCCTGGGCCCTATCTGGGTGCAGGAGCACCATGGTCCAGATGGTGGGTGCAGGAACACCATAGCCCAGTGGGTGCAAGAGCACTGCGGCCCAGATGGTGGGTGCAGGAGCACCTTGGTCCAGATGGTGGGTGCAGGAATACCGTGGCCAAGACAGTGGGTGCAGGAGCACTGTGGGTAGACAGTGGTTGCAGGAGCACCATGGTCTAGCGGGTGCAAGAGCACTACCAGAGGAAAGCCTACCAGCAGAAAGTCAAGCAGGCAGCAACCCACAGCAACCCACTCCGCTCGGACTGTCACGAGGGGCCCAGACCCACTCCGAGGTGGGGGCATCAGGGTGGCCATGTGACAGACAGAAGGGTTAGCAGTCAAGGTTACACAGGGGAGATGTTCAGTGAGACCCTTGTGGGGACAGAGGGATGAGAGCCAACGACAGACACTCCTTACCCCCTTGGAGGAGAATGCTCCAATCCCAGGTGGATTCACTGAGCTTAGAGGAGTCAGGTCTCAGGACCCTCCCCCACCTGCACAAGAAACCCTGAACGTGGCCCCTGGCAAGCCCCGCATCTGCAGGCAGAGCAGGGAAGAAACTGATAGGATGAGGTGCAAATCCCCGACCTATACCCATTCCTCTCTCCTGCCCTCCCCCTCCATCCATAGCATCACATACAACCACATACACTTGGGGGACAGACCCAGGCATGCAACCCGCTGCCCAGCCCCTCCCCTCCCCCACCTCCCCCTGCGGGTCAACACCTGGAACTTCTCCCGTGGAACTCCCTGGTCACACTACCTGGAGCTAGGCTGAGGGTCTCTCTCTTTGCTGTTGTCCCGCCCAGCTCCCACAGAGAACAAATCTCACAGGTCAAGCTGACAGACACTATGCACTGCCACTTGGCTGGATCTGCCTCTGGGGAGCTCACCCAAGGGGAGACAGTGCATGCCTGGACGTATCGGCCCTCAGGGCCAGCGTGTCCACCCTGTGCCCCAAGGGTCTTCTCTTCCAGTCTCTCCCTGAGACAGCCCAGCTGCCCCTGGTGCAGAGATAGGGTGAAGAGGTCCTATCCCCTAGCTGGTTTTTTTTTCTCTTTTTGGGTCACACCTGGTGATGCACAGGGGTTACTTCTGGCTCTGCACTCAGGAATTACTCCCGGCGCAGCTTGGGGGGCTTATGGGATGCTGGGGTCAGCTACATGCAAGGCAAACTCCCCACCCTCTGTGCTATCGCTCCAGCCCCCCGTCCCCTAGCTGCACTCAAGTCGAGACCAAACTGGACACAACTCCTGCCATCCCTGGCTCTCGCTTTCTGCAGGGCCACACCCCATGCAGGCCCACTGCAACCCCCTCCACCCCGCCCACCACCTCCTGTCCCTAGTGTTCCCTCCAGGCTCCCCACTCCTGGAGCCTGTGGATCTATCTACTGTGCCCTCCTAGGGCTTGACAAGCCTCAAGACACCAATGCGTCTGGCGAGGATGCCCAGGAGATAAGAGGAAGCTCTCAAGAGGAGTCTGGGGCAGCCCAAGGTTCCGGCTCATATGCTGAAAAGCTTTCTCTGGGCCCAGTCTGAGCAAGTGCCCTGGAATGGCCACCTTCAGCCAGAGAGCACTTCCCAGGCGCCGGGAAAGCAATCCTGGAGATGTGTACGCGCCATCCTCTGCGATGCTGAACGTCCCTCTCTGGCGGGGGGCCCCTCCCACTTCTCCAAGCCACTGGACACCAGATCCTATTAACAAGCCAGGGAGGAAATAGCTGGCAGCAACAGTGAGGCAAGCTGGCCTCTAGGGTTCACTTCCCCAGGGTGACAGAGTCCCTCTCCCAAGTCCCTGGATCAGGACACGTCACATTGCTCTGCAAGGCGGAGCCCAGACCACAGGACCGGAGTCTCACTCTACAGCCAGCCAGGGGTAGAGAACTTGGCTGCAGTCTGAGCTTAACTATAAAATTGCCAACACTGGGGGTGTGGAATGGGGGGGCTGGGAAGGTGGCTCAGTGGTAGAGTACTTGTCTTGTAAGGTTGAAGGGCTGGGTTCAATTCCTGGCATTGTTGAGGGGAGGGGGTGGGGGAGAGAAACCAGCACTGGGCTATAGAGATAGATCAGAGGGCTGAGGCTCAAACTGAGCATACACAAGGCCCCTAGTTCAATCCTCAGCACCACCAAATCCCCAAGCACTACCGGGCAGGGGTAACTCCTGAGCACTGAATGCACAGGCCCGCACAGCTGGATTAACCAACACCGAGAGTAGCCCCCCACCCATTCCCCAATAGAAGAAAAAAAAAGGAAATGCCAACACTTTTTTTCTTTTTTTTTTTTTTTTTTGCTTTTTGAGTAACATCTGGCAATGCACAGAAGTTATTCCTAGTTTATGCACTCAGGAATTACTCCTGGCGGCGCTCAGGGGACCATATGGGATGCTGGGAATCGAGCCTAGGTCAGCTGCGTGCAAGGCAAATGCCCTACCCACTGTGCTATTGCTCCAGCCCTGGAAATGCCAACACTTTTAAATGTGTTTGCAGGGATGGGCCTGTGTGGGTCCTCCCGTCTTCATGTACCCTGAGAGACTCAGGGTTTCATCCCAGTGTCGGTCTGACCACCCCTGCACCCCCGAGAAGCCAGGACAACAACCAGGGTTTGGTGGGGGGTGTGGATGGGGAGTAATCACCCAAGTGGGGCCATCCCAGTAGTGACCAGGACGAGAACTCAGGGCCCCCACAGGCCAGGCACAGGCTCTGGGCCCTCTCCCAGCTCACAGCGCACCCATTTCACAGGTGGGAGCTGAGGGAGGAAGAAAGCAGAATGTGAAGAATAGCCAGTAAAGAGCTCATCTGAGGAGGGATGGCTGCCTCCTCCGGGCCACAGGCCATCTGGGAGGACCCGGACAGCACAGCCGTTTTCCCCACCGGGCTCAGAGAGGCGCAAATGTCCCTGCAACCAGGCGCCAGAGGGAGTGAGCATCCAGCCTCTCCCTGCAGCACTGGCTGAGCCCCGCTGAAGCCAGAAGCTGGGAGTTCCGGGCCTAGGGCAGTCACTGCCTACACCCACATCCCTGTGCAGTGGGAGAAACAGAAAGGCGCCAGGTGGCTGGTGAAAGGGTCAGGGGTGCCCAGGGAGAGCTCCCAGGTGCTGAGCCTCCACTGAAGCTGTGCCCTCTGCCTGCAAGCCCTGCCTCCACTTGGATCATCCGACTGCCTTCAAAGCCTTCTTCCTCCAGGCAGCCCTCCGGCAATTCTCTTCTTGCCTTTTTCCAAATGCTTTGAGCTTGTAAGCTGGGGGGGGGGGGGGGACGGGTTCATCCTGATCCCCTAACACTTCTAGCCGCTCTCTTCTGTTTCTGCACAGGAAGAGCAGAGCCAGGAAGCCTGAGGCTGGTGAAGAAGACAGTGGCCTGGGTGTCAGGAAACCAGCCCAGCAGCTCACTGGTTCCTGCCTTTGAAGAGTTTAGGAGCCCAAGACAGGACGAGGGGGACCAGGAATAAACACTTTCGTAGCCAGTAACTGCCACATAACCTACCTACCAGCCACATGCCCAAAGTGTGTGGGTCCTGCTTGCTTGAATGATCACTGACTCCCAGCAGAGGAAGTTGGAAAAGGAACTTGTTCCAGGTCAAGGCCTGAGGTCAGGGGGGACGAGTCAGGATTCTTTCTTTCTTTCTTTCTTTTTTTTTTTTTTTTGCTTTTTGGGTCACACCTGGCGATGCACAGGGGTTACTCCCAGCTCATGCACTCAGGAATGACTCCTGGTGGAGCTCAGGGGACCATATGGGATGCTGGGAATCAAACCCGGGTCGGCCCGTGCAAGGCAAACGCCCTACCCACTGTACTATCACTCCAGCCCCAGGAGTCAGGATTCTAACCCATCAGGTCTCAGTCACAAGCTGCCACCACCTGTGCCAGGCAGCAGTTCTCCCCCAACCGCCCCTGAGACTGGGGGATGGGGTGAGTGCAGGGACGGGGGGGACGTTAAGGGGCAAAATCACCCTGCTGCTGGGTCATAACGGGCCATAACTGTGGTGCTAGAGTGGGGCCACGCTGTGCTGGGGGTCAAACTCAGGGTCTCGCACAAGCCAGGCACATACGCTGCCACGTGAGCACTCTCCCCAGGCCCTGCTAAGCTTCTTCAGCTGCCCAGACAAGTTTCCAGATGTTGCAGCATGTGGGGAGAAGGGGGGCTGCTGGCTCCTGCAGTGTCCCAGGCCTGACCTCTCAGCCCTCCCCAAAGAAGCCCGCTGCCAACGTGTCAAATTTGTTCTGCCAGGGAGCCACGAGGGGTCCCAGGGAGCCCTGGGCTCTGCTCTCAACCAGCACTGGGTAACAACGGCTCCAGCCTCTGAGGGCCCGCTGAGCACCTGCACCAACCAAGCAAGGACTAATTTACCAGCACTTACAAAGAGTATCGCATCTAACTTCTCATCCAACCCTGACTCTGTCTCGCTTTACAGGCCAGGACAGCACTCAAAAATACCTGCGAGGGGCTGGAGTTGATAGCACAGCAGACAGGACATTTGCCTTGCACGCGGCCAACCCGGGTTTGATCCCCAGCATCCCATATGGTCCCCCGAGCACCACCAGGAGTAATTTCTGAGTGCAGAGCCAGGAGTAACTCCTGTGCATCGCCGGGTGTGACCCCATAAGGTCCCCAAAGCCCGCCAGGAGTGATGCCTGAGCTCAGAGCCAGGAATAAATCCTGAGCACTGCTGGGTGTGACCCAAACAAAAAACTATCTATGAAAGACAATGGTAAGGGACTAACACAGCAAATGTCAGGCACTAATGCTACCTTATTAATAATTATTTCAAATATAAACAAAATGGAGCCGAAGATGTGGCTCGGTGAAAGATGCTTATTAGTGTGGATAAGCACAAGGTTTGAGCCCAGGGCCCCAAGTAAACACACACACACACACCAATACCAAGAAACACCTCCCCTACACACACAAATTCAATTAGATGCCGTTTGCCCATTGCATATTTGATATTCAAAGATACAAGTTGAAAGAACAAAAGATACAAAAAAGATATGCCATACGTATAATAACCACAGACAACTAGAGTGATGAACGTAGACTTCTCTCTCCCTTTTCTTTACAGTGTGCTGATTCTCTGAATACCCTTACAAGGACAGTCTTTCCAGTGCAGAGGTAAAGTACACACATTGCTCTAGCACAGAGTTAAAACCAAGAGGACTCTAACGCACACACTGTGCAGGAGGATAAACATTCTTATTGGAGACTAAGAAGAATATTCTATGATGGCGATGTCTCTATTCATCAAGAGACTATATAACTTATACACATATGTGTACCTGCAGCTGGAGGGGAGCTCAAAGGGCTGACGTGAACGCTCTGCATACGGGACCCCGGCACTCTGCAGGTACAAGACCGAGAGCTGCCCCCAGAACACAGCACTGCTGAGTTCCCCAAGAGTCAGAAGCACCCCTGAGTGCCACCAAGTACGGCCCTACCACAAAACAAAACAAAGCCCTCAAAATACACAAAACAAAACTGATCAAAACCAAAAGGAGAAATACGCTATTCAACACTTTAAAAATGTACAGAGGGACAGAAGACTACAGTGTTCTGAACAGACATCTGTAGAACATGACACGCAACAGCAGCAGAACACACTCTTCTCGACAGCACATGGAATATTCTCCGACAGAGGGCAAATCAGGCCACGAAAAAAAAGTCTCGTTTTTTTTTATTTGTAAAGCATGATAGATTTTACTGAAGGAAACTTGCTTAGAAAGATGTGAGGGGAGAGAAAGCAAGGAAGCGCTGGAGAGAGCGTGGCTTCTCCCTGTGGAAAAAAACAAGCAAAGATACACAGAGACAAGCAAGTGAGAGAAGTTCAAGGGAGCCCACGGTTACACTTAAAAGGGCTATACAAAAAGGAAAGAGAGAGAGAAAGCGTGAGAGAAAAAGACGAAAAGTGTGTCCTCCATAGAGGCAGGCTGGGAGGAAAACTAAAGATATTGGTGGTGGAAAAAGTGCACTGCTGAACCAACCAGAGTTGGAACATTGTATGACGAAACTGACTCCTGAACAACTTTGCAACTACGTATCTCATGGTGACACAACTAAAAAAAAACTCTTTTAAGGGACTAATATGTTCTATGTCATAATGAGAAAACATTAAAAACCCATAATGGGAAGAAATGGGGGGGGGGTTGGGAAATTTACAGGAAGTTAAGAATAACCTAGTTCTCAAAGTCCAGAAGGACGACCCTGGCCCCTTGGGATTTTTGTGGGGTTTTTTTTTTTTTTTTTGCTTTTTGGGTCACACCCCAGCGATGTTCAGGGGTTCCTCCTGGCTCTGCACTCAGGAATTACTCCTGGCGGTGCTCAGAGGAGCATATGGGATGCTGGGATTCGAACCCGGGTCGGCCGCATGCAAGGCGCACTGAGCTATTGCTCTAGCCCCCCCCCCTTTTTTTGCTATGCCCCTGTCCCCTTGGCTCAAATTCTTCAAACCTTCTGGGGCCCTTCCCTGAGGCCAGGATCTCAGGCTGGAGCAACTGCCTACGGAGCCCTCTCCCGGCATCCCCAGTGGGCACCCCCAAAGGATACACACAGAGCCTAACCCCAAGCCTGGTCCCAGAATCAAACTGCTCAGGGAGGCCCTGGATGTGGCTTCCCACTAAGAGTATATGCCTTGGCATGTGTGGGGCCCTGAGTTTGAACCCCAGGGCCACAGAAAAGCAAGCAAACAAACAAACAAAAAACCCTCTGGAAAGGGCAAAGGCGTTAGGACTGTAAGAGCTGAGTGTGTCCTGTGGCCCTGCCATCTGATTCTCCCCTTCCAGTGGTCCCTGGAACATCCAGCGTCCTGGTACTGCTCTGAGGGTCCCTGAGCACTATGGGGTGGACGGAAGCAACACCCCATCCTTGCATTGCAAGTGCTCACCTGGAAACCCCACTCTTGATCTAGAAAAAACCCAGGAGGTATTCCTTAGTCACACACACACACACACACACACACACACACACACACACACACAACACACACACACACACACATGCACACACAGTGTCTGAGGCCAGACACAC
>JAOXYA010495337.1:0-15001 GCA_028565675.1 Sorex palustris | reverse complement strand
CCCAGAAAAACATTATAAATAAATACATACTACTAGGCCTAGGATGGAATCTTAGACCTAGTCCTCTGTACTTTCAGAACTAGAAATAGACCTAAGATTAAATAAATGCCTGAGCAGCTTAATTTCATTGTGGTGAAGTGGAGAGAGTGCTGGTAGATCAATTAGGGAGCCATTAATGGTTTTAATAAATGAATGAGGGTTTAAAATATAGGCAACACACATTTTTATAGTAGTATAATAATTGTTATTTTCTAGACTTGTTTGTACTTTTGTATTAAATTATGAGTTTTTTTAGGATTGTTAGTTTTTCTAATTTATTTAGGAGATATGTTAGCAAAATTTGGTTGTGTAACAACCATCTGTAGAGGAATATCTTGGGGTTTGCTTATGTACCACTATGTTAGGTATGTTCTGTTTAGGGTTGTTTATGGAGGTTGTACTAATAGGTAACATGTAAAAGATAATGAAATTCTTTTAAATTTAATGGACAGAGGATCAAGACATTCCTGATATTGGAGACTCTGATTTTTTTGTTTGGTTTTGTGATTTACATCACACCCAGTGGTACTCAGGTCTTACTTCCAGCTCTGTGCTCAGGAATCACTGCTGGCAGGGCTTGGGAGACCTTGTGGATTGCTGGGATCCAAACCAGGATGACCATGTGCAAGGTAAATAAATGTATTACCAACTCTCCGGCCCCTGGAGATTCTGGTTTTGAAAAAAGAGGAAGCTATAGGAACTGCTGCATTATATATGTAAGGGATTTCACTAGTCTTGTGGGTTCCTTACCCTTTGAAGTACCACTCTTCATAGGTATCTAAATACAGCATTTCAGATTTGGAGAAAAGAAAATGCAGTGACCCAAATACTACCTGAAATATTTCTGGAGCAATCATCAGTCTAGCATTCCTGTGGAACAGTGTGATGGAGGATGACTTAACTACTGGGGGTTAAGGCCAGAGACATAGTAGGGGACTAATGTTGTAGGGCCCTAGTTATCTTTGAAAGAACTTTGGCTTTCACTTTGATTGAGATGGTAAGTCATTGGAGGATTTGAGCAGAAAATGGTGCAATCTCACTCTTGTTTTAACAGGATAATTCTAAGCCACTCATTGGAGAGTAGGCAAAAAGGGTGACAACTACAAGAGATATTAATTAGAATAGAATAGAAATTATTTATGTGGGTGGTAACGGAGACTTGTACCAGAGTGGTAACAGAAGATGACAGAGCACAAGTCATATTCTATCATAATTCAGAATGATAAATTTATCATATCACACAGTAATATTTGAAGTGCTTGGTAATGTAAAAGTTTGTTGTTTATGACAAAATAACGCACATAGAATACACAGACTAGCCCCGGCACATCATAAGCACTTGATTAGTACTAGTTACTATTTATTTTCTCTATTTTTCTGTCAGAGCTATTTGAGAAAGGATTTGCTACAGCTTGTATCCATATACATAATTGTCAAAATGAAAATAAAGATCAGAAATCATGCGAGGGAAGAGAAAATTTTAACTGGCCCAGAAACTAGATTATTACTGTGATTAACATTAATTCAATTTATGTGCATTCTGTCAGCCAAGACAAGAAATGAAAATCTCATAATTTGTAAGGTTCTGTCTGAGAAGAAGAAGCAGTAATTTTCAGGAGACCCTGAATTGTTCTTGGAATTAAATTCCCATGGATTCTTAATACAAAGGATTCTAATTATTAAAATGTAATGTGCCAAACTACAATTTAGCAGGTAACATAGAGACATTCTTTGCTGGAAACATCTTTTGTTGACTCCAAACAGAATTATTAAATAATAACTCAATACAGTCATTAGGGACTCAGCATGATGCAATGCAAATAGCATTAGAGAAATTCCTCTAAGAGCTAAGCCTTCGTTCTACGTAACTGTGTGAACTTTAACACAGTTAAGCTTTTGAACCTCCATTTCAAAATCTAGAAAACAACCCTCACACCGAGTGCTTCTTTATAAAATTATTGTGGCAAAATCATTGTGAGGGGTGAATGAGATGATACGCTTAAAAGATATTATCATGCAGTTAGCAAATACTTGTTGAAGGTTCTCTTTGTGTCCATCACCATGCTGAGCAAAAGAAAATAAAAAATAAATTAATCCCAGGTATAATCTCATGAAGATTTTATTTTGATAGAGGAAGACAAAGCAGAGGTAAAGTACTTACCTTGCACACAGCCAACCCAGTTCATTCCCCAGCACCATGTATATGTGTTCCCTGGAGCAATGCTAAGAGTGATGTCTGAACAGAGCCCAAAGTAAGCCCTGAGCACAATCAGAGGTAGTCCCCAAGCCCAACAAACAAATGAAAAAATAAAAAACCACATTCACTAAAGATGAATGATAATAAGGGAAAGAATATGTAAGGAGGATCAGAGAGTGAATCTGAAGAAACATGGAATTAACATGTCCCCTGGCTGCCCCTGTCAAATAGCACTTGCCATCTGCACTTTTGACTGAAGTCTATTTCATGCATTTATTCATTTTTTCAGCAAACATTTACAGAGCTACTCCCATGTGCTGGAGTCTGGGCAGTCAGTTGAATAATTGCCAGTTTATTATTAAATTGATCCATTCCAACTTCCCAACTTGCTCAATAATATTGGAAAAAAATTCATGTCTTCAAACGCAGTCACATTTTGTGTGCTATGAGGGGGTTAGGCATCTTGTGAACTTTGAAGGGACAAAAGCTTCTGGAAAGTAATTTAGCCTATTACAATCCATTTTTTACTCTGGTTTGGCCGTTTTGCTATCACCTTAGAAACATCTCATGTTCTGTAGCTCTGCAGCCTCTTTCTCTCTTATTATATAATTTCTGAATTTTCTTCAAGGTCCAATGACATTTCTTCTGAGAAGCTTAATCTGACCAGCGCAGTAAGAATGAAAAGTACCTTCTTGTTCTATAAAAAACAAAACAACACACACACACACACACACACACACACACACTGCATGACTCAAAATTCCTTAAATTGCACACATGAATATGATTTATTTTTGTGGTTAGATTGCAAGCTTCCATAAAGTAATACATTTAAAATTTCCTGGTGTCTCTTTCATATTATTTCAACAGTATAGGCTGGTACTACATTATTTTTATATTAAATATGACATTTGATGAGCATGAAATCTAACACCTCATTGATGATATTTTCATAAATATAAAGCAGACGGTAAATGATCATGCTTGTTCTGAAATGTATATTTCTTTTTAACAAAAAATACTTTTAGTTTAGGTCACATGGTAACAATAGTCTAAACATTTATTGATTTGATGTAAAGAGACTGAATCTTTATTACTACGAAAGTTCCAGAGACCCTCCATGCTGTCCTGTGTCACTTCTGGTATACATTTCCCCTTTCCCCTTCTTCTCACTGCTTAATAAGCTTACTTTTATAGTCAGTCTAACAGTCTAACTACCTGCCTTGTTTAATAATGTCCATTTCCTTGTTTTATTTTTCTGTATACTACAGATCAGTGAGATCATCTGATATTTGTCCTTCCTCTGACTTTATTAGCGTAATGCCCTCCACTTTCATCCAAGATTCAGTGAACTGCAAGAAAAAATGTAGCACTGTAGCACTGTCCTCCAGTTGTTCATCGATTTACTCAAGCGGGCCCAGTAACATCTCCATTATGAGACTTGTTACTGTGTTTGGCATATTGAATACATCACGGGTAGATTGCCAGGCTCTGCCGTGCAGGTGACATACTCTCGGCAGCTTGCTGGGCTCTCCGAGAGGGGCGGACGAATCAAACTCGGGCCACCCGGGTTGGCCGCATGCAAGGCAAACGCCCTACAGCTATGTTATGTATGTTTATTAAAATGTTTCTTATTATTGACTAAGATTTTACTTTTACTTTTAGTCCTTATCTGTTGAGAGACAGATGTATCATCTTCATCAGAAACAGAAGAATGTTACTTTGGATAAAGTAACTCTTCAGCACCAAGTGACGGTGTATTGGCTTATACTTTTCATCATCTGGTGTCAACTTATTTGTTTTTCAGGCCTCTCTTGTGTTTTTGAGTTCAAATTAACCAAAAGTCCAAGTTGATTCAGCAGACAGGACAGCCTGTCAACTACCAAATGCAGCTAGATTCCAGTGTGGCATCTTGACACTGTATGTGGAACCAGTGGGGTAAGCTGTATTTGTACCAATAAGGTCATGTTAAATCCAGTGATGAAAGAAAGGCTCTAAGTACCCCTTTTTGAAATGCGAAGATGATTCTTATTAGAAAACAAAGATGCTGGAGTGATAGCATAGCAGGTAGGGTGTTTGCCTTGCATGCGGCCAATCCAGGTTCAATTCCCAGAATCCCATATGATCTCCCGAGCACCGCCAGGAGTAATTCCTGAGTTCAGAGCCAGGAATAACCCCTGTGTATCATCAGGTGTGACCCAAAAAGCCAAAAAAAAAAATAAAAAAGAAAAAAGAAAACAATGCCCTGGCTTCCACTGGTGTTTCTACTTGCCCTCTGACATCTCATTGGGCTGTTGGTTGAATTAGTAACACATCTTTCAAAAGCAGGCCATGCTAGTGTTAAGGCTGAAAAATGCCATTTCTGAGTCAGCCTGCTTGGTGAAAGACAGCCTGCCACTTATCAGCCTTTTGGCCATGAGTATATTTGACTCAATCTATTTGCAAACTGGGATTGCAAGTAGATGTCTATATCTCCTTGCTTCTGTACAATCACAGACAGAAAATACATTAGGTTTCCCCCTTGTCATTATTTCCTAAAAGAGTATAAAAAGCTTTTGCATTTTTAGCTACTATAAGTAATTTAGAGATAATTTAAGTGCATGGGAGGATGTGTAGGTTATATGGAAATACTATACAAGAGAATTTTATACAAGAGAATCTGTGGATTTTGGTGTCTGTGCAGATCCTGGTACCAATCCTATGTGACTATCTAGGGAACCACTATACTGATTATACCTGCTTCATAAGATTGTTATGAATATTTGATGACTAATACTTAGCCCTGCGGTATATGACAGTTTTGTGCCAAAGAGCTCAAAGTACAACATATCTTATCAGGGGATATGATGCTGAGGATCAAAACACAGGGAACCTACTACTAGTTGAGTCAAGTGACACACCTGGCACTTATTATGTTCAGGCCTTACTTATTATAGACTGATTGGCTCTCCCTTTAGTATGGAGCTATGATGGCAAACACTTGTTTTGGGCAGGAGAGATAATACAAGGGATAAGGTACTTGCCTTACCTATGCCTGACCCCAGCATCTCCAGGCATGATTCCTGTCCTTTGAGGCAGGATTATGCCCTGAGCACAGCATGGTGTGATCCTAAAGCCAAAACAAAAATACTGTTTCTATAAACAAACAAAACCCCAACTTGCATGTGTTATTTCTTAAGGATCTCTAATCTTATGTCTTAAAAGTGTGCTTATGGGAATTGGAGCAAAAGTACGGTAGGTAGGGCATTTGTCTTGCAAATTGACAACCTGGGTTTGATCCCTGGCATCCCATATGATCCACGAGCACTTCCAGGAGTAATTCCTGAGTGCAGAGCAAGGAGTAATCCCTGAGCATTGCCAGGTGTGACCCAAAAAGTAAAAAAAATAAAAGTGCTTATGTTCTCACTAAATTTGTCCAATCAAGGAACCAGAGTTCAAATCCTGATGACCAGTACAGGAGCTTTTATACACATAATTGACATTTCTAGGCCCAAATTTCTTAACTACAAAGTATGTAATAATATCTACGCCTCTTAGGGAATGAAAACGTTAATGGTGATTATCTGGTGGAAAAAATGGAGAGGAAGAGAGACAGAGAGAGGGAGAGAGAGAGAGAGAAAGAAGAGGAAGAAGGAGGAGGAGGAGAAGAAAAATAAGGAGAAAAGGAGGAGAAAGAGAAGAAAGAGAAGAGAGAAGAAGAAAAAGGAGAAGAAAAGTGTGTGCCAAAGAGGCAGTCTGGGGAGAGAGGTGATGAGAGGGAAACTTGGGAGACTGGTGCCGGGAAATGTACACTGGTGGAGGGATGAGTGTTGGAACACTGTATGTTTGAAGCCTAATCATGAACAGCTTTGTAAAAGTCTATCTCACAGTGATTCAATAATAAAATAAAATAAATAAAATATGAGCATGAGTTTCTTTAATAATCAACATAATATTAAACCCAAATAATATTTTTGGTAAAGGCACCATGTGTCTTATACACAGATAAGTGTGTAATAAATAGCAATAGCACAGCGGTAGGGTGTTTGCCTTGTGTGCAGCTAACACGGCCCGAGCCAGGTTCGATTCCTCCGCCCCTCTCAGAGAGCCAGGCAAGCTACCGAGAGTATCTTGCCCGCGCGGCAAAGCCTGGCAAGCTACCCATGACCTATTCAATATGCCAAAACACAGTAACAACAAGTCTCAAAATGGAGACGTTACTGGGCCCACTTGAGCAAATTAATATAATTAATCTTTTTCAATAAGCTTGAAAGGACTTCCTTCCTCTGTGGTATTGGGCCACGTGACTATAGTCAGGGGTTTGGGGACAAACATGATCAAACTGCTATCAGGGAGGACCATTTCTATTTTCTCAAACCAGACTTAGAAATCATAATGGAGGGAGAAAGTTCAGAAACCATTAGATGTGGACTTATCTCTTTTTAGGTCAACCCATTCTCATCCTTTGCACTCAAGTCACTGATTCTGGATGGATGAGCATTTTCCCTAGTGCTTGGTATGCATCCCACGCCCTGCAGGCTGCAGAGAATATTAACATGGCAAATTCCACTGTTTATTTCTCCCAAATCATTTTCCATGGTGAGGAAAGAGCTTGTGCCCAGCTGCCGGAATCTATCAGTAGCAGATCTGCAGAGCCCTGGGAGATGATACAAAGCCGTGATTCTTCAGCTAGTGAATTTCCAGTCCAGAAAGGGCTCCCCCTTCCTCAACATGTTGGCTGTATCAGATGCTTATTCATTGTAATTGGGGCGGGGGTGAGAGGGAGGCTTTCCTCACACGGGGCTATCCACACCTGCTGCTGATGCAGGAGGCAGGGGATCCGCGATGAGTTCCTAATTTTTCATCAGGAGCCCTATGGTTTTTGCCATTGTCAGGTGATTTGTCAGTGCAGCTGGTGCTAGCCGGGACTTCTGGGTCCTAATGACCTACTTCTGGTTGCTTCTCTTCGACTTTGTCCATGATCAGGTCTTTGAAGATTAGCTTGAAATAACTTGAAAGTCATTTTTCTTATTCCCAGTGAGTCAAGGAGTAACTAACACACCTTTACAGAGCAGATTAAAGATTCTGTCCTTCCAGAGTGCTCGAGTATTGGGAACGAGAGGGGAGATCCCAGAGCCATCCCAAGGGCTGCTGAAATGCTAGATAGGCAGTCTCATACTGGTGTCACTGCAGACGACAGGTCAGCACATTGGCTTTCTAGGTCTCCACTTTTGTGCCTGTGAACTCAGTGTGGATTGGAGCAGGCCCATCGCCCAAAACAAAGCTGAACCCAAGGTTTGTTTTCATCATTTGAATATGGCCCGGGACCAGAAGGTAAGTAGAGGTAAGGAGCTTGTTGTTTGCATATGCTTGGATCTGAATATGATTCCCAGAACCACAGGGCCCCAAGCACAGACAAATGTGGTCCTACTGGCTCCTGGGCACCCCTGGAGTGATACTGAGGGCCTCCAGCACCAGTGAGGCAGAGAAACTCTGGGCCTCCAGCACCAGTGAGGCAGAGAAATTCTGCCTCACTGGGCCCTAATATTGAACCATCCAGCCAGTTGGTCAAATATAGATGGAACTGGCCACCAGTGCCCCTGAACAATGCTTGGGAGTAACTATACCCCAATAATATGGCCCATGAAAGGTCATATTGTCTCAAATTATCTCACTATGAGATAATGAGATAATTCTGAAGTCCAGAATCCAGTAAGGGGAAAGTTGAAGGGGGGAGGGGGGTGGGGAATTCCATAATCTACCCCTAAGGCATCCTCTTTCATTTTTTTTAACCCATCAAAGAAGGCCTTCAGAGAATGATGTATTCAACATGCAAGTGCAAAGTATCAGCACATAAACCCTTGGGCAACACTGTCTGTAGTCAAAGCCTGAGCTATGTGTCAGGGCAAGTCAATTAGCATACTGTTTGGCATATTATTTAGCATGTTATTTGGCATGTTCAAATGTAAATGGTGCTATTCTTCATTTCAACAGAAGATAAAGAGAAGTTTGTCTTTGTCTCTGACCTTGAGATCTATAAGAATGTGTACTGTTGGTACTGGGAAACAGACCCTGATAGGAGTTCTTGCTCTGGGTTAAATGAATTTTCCTTGCAACCATAGCATTACCTTCCAGAACTGAAAGGTCTTTTTTCTGGTGAATGAGATTTGGGGACTCATTCCTTCACTGCAGGAGTGCACAGTCTCCATTTATCCTGAGATGTTGACTTCTTGCCACTTGCTTCCCTTTTTCCTAAATTCCCCTCCTTGTCTTCCTCTAAGACAAAACATGAATGCATCACCAGGAGCTGAGGTTGAAAAATAATTCAATCATTGTTGTTTGGAAGCAAATTCCTGCAGTGGTTGCACTTCTTGGTGAATGATTTTTGTTTACCACAAGCTTGGAGCAAAGATAAATGAGCCAATATGGATCCCTAGGTTTTATCTTCTGTCAGAGCCAAATTACTTTCGGAAATCCTGAATTATAATTTGTTTGTATGATCATTAATTCATTGAGTCACAAATTCCTCACAAACCATAGCACTGAGGAGAAATAATTAACCAAACCATTATGTTTAATGTGCAATTTTAAAAATAAAGACAGCTGATAATTCATCTGAGGAACCAGTAAAAGTGCCGACAGTGATAACAGCAAGATTCTCCTGAGCTCCTTCTCTGTGCCAGTCTTTCACACATTATGCATACATAAACTCATTTCAGTCTCATCAGCCCTATAAGACAACCCATTTTATAGATGCAATAATTGAGGCACAGAGAGGTTGAAAAACAGGCTCCAGATCATAGTCAGTGCATGGTAGTAGCAGGATTACTATCAAACCCAGGCAGCTTGGAACCAGAATTGATGTGCTGACCTTCCCAGTTATCCATTTAATGCGTATTGAGAACTCCCTAGGGTCCAGGCAATGAGCAGGTCATGGGATGAGGAGATTCAAAGAACAGGATACAGTACCTTCAAGGCATGGAGTTTGGATAGTACTTCAAGGCATGAACACATGGAGCTTAGGTTGGAATCCAGGCATTCTGGTTCCAGAAATGGATACTAACTGATCAATAAGAATCTTTCCATCAGAAAGGGAATAAGAAGAAAGTGTTCCAGAAGATCGCAGGGAGAAGGCAAATAGAACAGAAATCTTCTAGGTCAGTTAGCTCTGTCTTCCTTCTTCCATACATCCCTAGCAAGACCTCCCTTTCATATATACTCTAAATCCACCTGAGCTACTCAGCAGTAAAACTAAAAGTACCTTGAAGAGAAATATCAAAATGAAGCTTCTGAGCAGACCTGAGTACCACAGTGTCCTTGGGTCTTCAAATGTTGTTCCCCTTTGAGGAGTTGGGGCTTAGTTGGCATGGTTTCCTTTATCCCCTTAAGATTAATTTTTTTCTTTCTTCTCACATTTTCAGATTACTAAGGGACGTGACTAGCAACTCACAGCATTACCACTAGAGAAGGGAAAAAGTGGGCTGTGGGTCTGAGGGGTGGTGGCATTTGCTCTTCCTCCTCCAGATCTTCAGTTGGAATGGCAGGAGGTGACATCCCTCTCCTGGGGGAACATTCGATTTTGAAGCTTCTCTGAAATCTGCCTTCACCCTTCCTTCAATCACCTGCCCAAGTTGGTAGATTGCCTGGAGAAGAATTTTCTTTTTTATCCTCACAGGCCCAAATAGAGCAACTCTTCTGCCCCATCCTGGCTGTTAAGCAATGACGTCAGTTCCGAGCCTTGCTGTGGGTCACATATTCAGGTGAATAGCAGAAGGACTGAATGGAGAATGAAAAAATGATGCCTAGGGACAATTTGAAACTTGAAGTCAGTTTAGGTAACACATATAGTACAGGGATACTTCCTGTTCCTCTTGCTGAGTTCCATATCATGTTAATTTTTATCCCATTTTCTTAATCATAATTTATTGATTGAAGTAACATTGATTTATAATTTTCCACAGGTTTCAATTTTACATCTTTATAAATTTTATTTTAGTTTTATGCTTAGGGGTCACACCTAGCAGTGATCAGGGCTTACTCCTAATTTTGCACTCAAGGATCACTCCTTGGTGGGCTCAGGGGATCATATGCTGTGTCAGGGATTGAACCTGGGTCAGACATGTGCAAGGCAAATGCCCTATTCACTTCACTGTCTTTCTGACCCTGTGCATCTTTATAAAAAAACATTTATTTATATTGCATTAATTTCAACATTAAAATTCTGTTCTGTCCTGAACAATAGAAATGACTCTTTTTACTCAGTTTATTCACTTCCTTCTAGTAAAAAGTAATTTGTTCTTATAAAGTTTTTGTTCTATCAATTTTATTTTGTATATACCACATATGAGTGAGATCATAGGTGCTTATCCTATACTTGATTTATTTCCCTAATAATAATCCCCTCTACATCATGCATGTTGTTGTAAATAGTGGAATTCATCTTTTTTTGTTGCTGAATACTGTATGTACAGGACCCCAATTACAATAACCACACTTAAAAATGTGTTTTAGGGAGACATACTGGGGGTGGAGGGAACTTGAGGACATTGGTGGAGGGAAGTCCACACTGGTAGGATTAATGTTGGAACAATATATGCCAGAACAACTGTTGTTCTGGTTGTTCTGGTATGAACAACTTAAAAATTAAAAACTGAGTGCCATGGCTCCAGAGGCAAAAGACTTAATCCAGAGCCCAGCAGCTTGCGACAGAAAAGTGAATGGATCATGCATTAACCTATAGGGCCATGCCTCCCGGGGAGGGGAAAGGGTGTTGCTCCCTTCCACCTTCGCCCCTCTCCCTCCGCCAGCAGCAAGGTGGCTGCTGCCTCAGAGCTTATTGGAAAGCCACTGGTGACAGGGCAACTGCAGTCTCATGGGAAGGGGGCCGGTAACGGCTCGTCCTTCACTCCCTACCGAGGTCACGACTTGCCCCCCACAAGCGGCTCTCCGGCAGGGCCATGGCTCCAGAGGCAAAAGGACTTAATCCAGAGCCCAGCAGCTTGCAGCAGAAAAGTGAATGGACCATGCTTTAACCTACGACGCCATGCCTCCCTGGGAGGGAAAGGATGTTGCTCTCTTCCACCTTCCCCTCCCCCCACCCCCCAGCAGCAAGGTGGCCACCGCCTCAGAGCTTATGGCCATGGCCATAATACCAGATGCACAGAGACCAGTCTTGTAATTATCTGGCTCTTTGCAGAAATCTCTCCAAACTTATCTAGTAAAATATCAAAAATCCAAAATCGCGTGGCCACTATTGTGGCTGTGGACATCATATGGCTGTCATAACCAGCTATAGAAATCAAATTATTTTACAATGCCTTTTCAGCAAGTCTGATTGTTGGGGGAAAATTCTAAACAATAATGGTGCATCTTTTGTCGAAATAATGAATGTAATCAAAGTAGAGAGAGAGTTAAGTAGAAATCATCTGCCTCACAGGCATCGGGAGGGGTCGGAGGGGGGTATATTGGGGTTCTTGGTGGTGAAAGATAAGTATTGGTGAAAGGAAAGTTGTTTGATCATTGTATGGCCGAGACTTAATCCTGAAAACTGTTGGAGTACACGGAGCTTAGGTTTATCAGGTTGCACCCATCACAGTGCTCCGTGTAACTTTTCTCACAGTGATCCAATAAATAAATATAAGGGAAAAAATTAAAAAACTCTTGAAATCTAGTTATTCTTTTTCTGCTAAACACCAGTATTTACCACTTTTGTGGTATTCATATTCACGGACATATTCATCTCTATGTATATTATACCAGAGCAAAGATTTGGAAACAACTTAAGTGCCCAACCTAAGTGTCCATGAGCAAATGGATAAAGAAGGCCTGGTATGTGCACATAGTGGAATAGCACTCAGTAATTTTTTTACCCCTATTTATTTTTTCTTCATTAGGAAGCTCATCACGTTGCAAGCCCCTTCAAGATTCTCTGAGTCTCAGCATATTAGAAGCAGACATGAAATGAAACGAGATTCAGGCTGGGTTTATTGCTTATGAGTTTGTATACAAGGGAGACAGCACAGGCCAGGCATTCTGGATGGCTCCCAAAGAAAAGGCTGGGGAAAATTCTGAAAGGGGAAGAGATGGGAAAGCAGTGATGTCTTAAGCACCTAGAGGGAGGGAGATACAGGAAACTGGGTTCACTGGCTCAGTGGACAGAGCATGTTGCTTCATGGGACCTGTGCCTTATTAGCATATGTAATCTCTACCCTCAGGTTTGATTTACTAGTATTAAAATAAGGGGGTGGGTGGGGAAGAGCATTAGCACTGGAGTTCATCTTAGCACGGTTTCTTCTATTGAGTTAAACATGTTCCATCTGCATTTTTCGGAGATATTCTGATCAAAGACATATTGCAGCCTTTCCTTTTTAGGTGATAAGTAAAGTGGTAGGCTTCGTGATTGCAGTAGTAGTGGGTGGGTCCTGAACACAGTCCCTATTTCATCTCAATAGCCCAACTGTCCCCTCTTAAACCGAGGAAGCATTTTGCTTAAATCCTGTCCTCCTTATCAGAGGATTCATCACCTGGTATGAACATCTACTTAAATATCTTACTGTCAATCCAAACCCATGTCTAGCATAAATATGGAGCTAAATTTTTTGTTTTTCTTCAGTCAATATTATTATGTACTTTAAAACCTTTGAATTATGTTTATAACCATTGTATGTCCTAAATATCCAATAGTCTCCTTACTTCAGAGGTTTAGTTCTCATACCCACAATCCTTATCCTGGATTTTATTTTTGGGGGAGCACACCTAGCAATGCTCAGGAGACCATACATAGGACCAATGATCAAACTGAGTCTGCTGAGTGCAAAGAAAATGCCTCACCCATTCTTCTATGTCTCTGCCCCTACACTGGCATCTGTATTATGAACTGAATTCTAATGATGAAACAGAGAACATAAGATGCCACTAACAAAATCACAAGGAAGAAAAATATGCTTATAGTAGTGCACTCTGTAAACTTTACATTGTCTGTTTATAGGAAAATTTTCTAAGTTCTGAAGCTCAAACTGGACTACTGTTCAAGTGGCAATTCTACTCCTCTTTTTAAAAATACTTGAAGGAGCTTGTTCTTAGATACCCACCTAATTTTTCCAAGTATTTTTTCAAAGCCTCATTATTCTCTTGTTGCCTGCTCTGAGCTTGAGAAGAGATAATTCACTTATCCCTTTTATTCTTTCCCCTGGCAGTTCCATCTAACTGGCTACTCTTGGGAAATAGAGGGGGAAAGGATGAAAAACTCCCTCGAGAAGCAGGGAGGACACAGATGGTTCCAATACTTCGAGGCACCTCTTCTTACCTTGCCTCTAAAGATTATGCCCTGGCATAGTGTTATAAATGAAACAAAAGGTTTTATTCTTGTTCAAATTAGCAGAATGTTGGGTGAGCTCTTTATCAAGGGCTGACAGGGCAGTGTCAACCGAAGATTCTGAACACATTCTTCACTATAGTGGGGACCTGCCCGGCATGAAGAGAATGTGCCTACCATTTGTCATTTTCTGGCAGCTCCCACATAGCTTTGCACCCTGCCAGCTCACAGTGGAACACCTACAACTTCTGCAACTTTCATGAGTCACATGAAAAAAATGATTGACTGGCCAAGTCCAATTCCACATGACCATTGAGCACTAAGACTTTGTGAGAGTCCAGTTGTGCTGACCAAGTGGGCAGGACCTGGGGAGGAAGTGAATGCATAAAGTCGCAGTCATGGGCACCTTCCTACCTTTACAGTACAGGGAGGCTAGAGATCTAGGGAAGACATCAGCTCTAGAACTGCTGTGGTAGAACACAAGAGTCACTTCCACTGAAAATCCGTTACACATCCTCGAAGTTTCAGTATTTGGTTGGTGATATGATGCTGCTCAAGCCCTGTGGTCAAGTGTACACCATGACCATGCCAGATATGCTCAGTAAGCACTAGGGCTATTCTGAGTTGTGTTTAGGGGAATCATGTGGTGCCAAGGATGAAACTCAGAGCCTATCTCATGCTTATAGAACGGAACTTTGGCCCTTTAAGTTATTTCCCCATTCCCATAGACCATTCAAAAAACTTAGGTCATTTATAAATGGAACTAAAGGTCTAATTCTTGTTTCTATTAGCAAAATGTTAGGCCAGCTCTTCATCAATGGTTGACAGGTCAGTGTCAACCGAAGATGCTGGGGACTATCCCAATCATGTGTTTATGTCAAGGGGACAGAAGGTTTCCACAAGAAAAATTGAGTACTTAAGGAACTACCAACTATCCAATTTCCCCTGCTCAGCTCTGGACCACAGTTGGTACCTGTGAAATTTCCCTGACTTCACATCCTCTGGATTCTGAGTGAATGAAAAGCACCATCAGGAGATTAGAGAACAAGAGAAAAGTAGAAGCCAAACAGCTCTTCCTTATTGCTGTTCTGGGCAGCACTTCAGGAAGATCCTGCATATATTCTGTGACTCCAGCCTCAGGTGAATGCCCCCTGCTTGAATAACTTTTCCCTTGGAGTAAGGTAACACTACCCCTCCATTTTTTTTCCAGCCTAGAGTTGGTCCAACTCATATGGAGGTTGCTTCATCTCCGATTTCTCTTTCAGTTTTGCTGTAATCAAGAATATTTATTCTTTACCACTCCTGGGAATATACCCTGGAGAGGCTATAAAGTATAGTCGAAGTGACATCTGCACTTGTTTGTTCATTGCAGCACTGTTTACAATAGCTAGAATGTGGAAAAAACCTGAGTGCCCAAGAACAGATGACTGGTTAAAGAAACTTTGGTACATCTACACAATGGAGTACTATGT
>JAOXYA010495328.1:0-15002 GCA_028565675.1 Sorex palustris | reverse complement strand
GTCCTTGTGCTTCTGGGGGGCCGTGTCCGTGCTGGAGAGCCGCCCGTCGGGGGCAGCTGGCTTTGCCCCCGACCCCCAGCTCAAACCTGCTTTCCACGAGCCTCCCGTGCGGCCGCCATCTTCCTTTCCGTGTGATTGTATTTTTTAAATACTTAACCAAATGATTAGGTTTGGAAAATTTTGTTATTTATTTTCTTTATTTGTTCTGTAATATCTTGTCAAAGCAACACTTACAGGAAAGATACTGATTGTATCCTCTAACATCTTTCCTTTCAGGATCTTCATCTGTTTACATCTCTGTTAATATGTCTCCAGGGTTTCAAAGTTTTATATTCAATTACCAATACATCTCTGGACCTTGTTCAGTAGTTTTGGCCCCAAACCTATATATTCCTTTTCTGCATTTTTGTTTGAGCCTAAGAAATATATCCATTGTCCTACTTAACATATTCATGTAGATTTTCTATTTATTTATTTATTTTGCTTTCTGGACCACACCCAGCAATGCTTATGAGTTACTCCTAGGTCTGCTCTAAGGAATTATTACTGGCAGAGCTCAGGGGACCATGTGGGATACCTGCGATCAAATCTGGGTAGGCCATATGCAAGGCAAATGCCCTATCTGCTATACTATACCTCCGGTCCCCAAGCTGGTTTTTTTTTTTGGTATATTTTTAAATGACATCAATTTAACATCGCTAAATGGTGCACTTCATTATTAACATTCCCTTTTTCCTGATTCCAACCCCCTTGGCCCTCCGCCGAACCCCACACACTCCGTCCTGCAAAAACAAACAAATTACATAATATATACTTGTCTGGTTCCTCCTTTTTTCCTGTTTAAAAAATACTTTTTAGGTTAGCAGGTTTCCTAGGTTTTCGATGAGTTTTTAAAGTTTTAAGATTTATAATTTTCCCATAACAAATATGAAACAACAAACTGTATCACTGTATCACTGTCATTCTGTCATTCATTGATTTGCTCAAGCGGGCACCAGTAACATTTGCATTCGTCTTAGCCCTGAGATTTTAGCAACCTCTCCTTATTCATCCTAGATCACAAACTTAGTGATCTATTAAGAATCCAAGAAACAAATATCACTTAATCTTAATTATAATAGAAACTTGAATATAAACAGGTAGACATGCTGATTATAAGAAACTGAATCTAAACTATTTAAGTCATATTTTACATGATGCAGAGTCTTATGAGTAGGAGTCCAGAATTAGTTAACTGTTTTAATTTTTAAATTATAGTATATCTGGCCAGTTAAATTTTACCAATAAAAAGAATATAGGTTTCTAAGTACCTGCTACAGTACAGTTTTTAAATACCTGCTCCATTAAAATGTACAGTTAAATGGTACTAAATAGTTTGAATCCAAAATCAAATGAAAGCAGTAAATGTATACAGTGCATTATACAGCATGAGTTGATCTGAGTCCATCTGGAGTGCCTAGAGTGCTGCCTGAAGCATGGTACTGACCTGAGGTCAAATCTATGAAATATCCTTACAAGAATAAATAATGTCCGCTCCAAACATGGTTTGTGTATTGTTTCAAAGCAATATATACCTGCCTATCAGAACTATCTGATAAGAATAAGAACTTCCATCGGATTTGGTGGAGTCTGTTTTTTTCCAGTGGTAGCTGGCTATATCTATATGACTAGATCCAAATAAGGTATAGCACTCTGCCACATAAAGACTTTAGAATTTTGGGAGAGAGGTAATTCATGCACCCATCAATGATTGTTTGTAATCTAGACATCATTGAGAATTAGGAAGACAGTCTATGCTCAAGTCCTCCAGATCCACCTCTTCAATGTTATCTTTCTCTTGCTAAAGTTGTATGTCAAAATTTAATTTCTGTGTATAAATTGTCCAGGTGCATGAGTCCTTTAACCATTTTTTAAAAATGTAATTAATTCTATTTATTCATTTATTGGCTTTTTGGGTCACAGCTGGCAATGCTCAGGGGTCACTCCTGACTCTGTACTCAGGAATTACTCTTGCTGGTGCTTGGAGAACCATATGTCAGGGATTGAATCCAGGTTGGATGTATGCAAGGCAAATGCTCTCCAGCTATACTATTGCTCCATCATACCTTTAACCAATTTCTTAAATAATACTAATTTAGCACAGTAGTCAGTATGACCACTCAATTTTTAATGGAAATACACATGATCTTGGTAGCTATTATATTAAAATGTTTGTATTACTATTTCCATAGTGTGTTAAAATGGCATATTGATACATTTTTCATTAGTAGTTCAGTTTATAAATTAAGGTACAGAAATTCAAAGTTTAACAAAATAAAATTACTACAGAGGTCAGAAAAATTACTGTCTGAGTTCATAGATGTTCATTTTAATTTTGACTTATATCCAGAAAACTGGCTCTCATATTATACATATATTTCCAAGAAACAAATTAAAGATTATATTCAAAAATTTAAAAATATAATCACAATACAACTTTAATTTTTTTCCCTCATAAAAAATTCTTTCCCCTTCCATATTCTTAAAGTTGTGAGTCTCATACACTAGTCCCGGGTCTCTATTTAGTATAGTTAAAAACATTCAAGCGATAGCACAGTGGTAGGGCGTTTGCCTTACAAGTGGCCAACATGGCCGACCCGAGTTCGATTCCTCCGCCTCTCCCAGAGAGCCCAGTCGGTAGAGCATGAGACATTTATAAATAGCCTTTACATAAATACTTAACGAATCATGAAATAAGTATGTATTCCAATTCAGTGTATTCAAATCATCTTATAAGGTTCAAATCAGGTATCAATTACTCAATGCATTTTTTTCTCAGCATTGCTTAGGTGAATGTAACACTCTTTATTCTGTTCTTTATGTGTCTCAAATGTGTCTTTATCACTAGCTACTTCACATTAATTAGAAACAAAAAATTAAAAAATATAGGTCTAATTTTTAGATCCATATTTGTATACCTTAATGAGGCCCACTACCTAGAATATAATTGTATTATTTAATATTACTTTCAATAAGTTAAAACTGATAAAAGACATACCATATATTCAATTAACTAAGACCCTTTTCCCTTTCAATAACTTCCTATATGTTCAGGAAAAAAATTATTTTAAAATGAAAGGAAAAAACTGGGAAAAGGAACAAAATCACTAACTGTAAGTTCATGCTTAAAGAATATGGTTACATTATTATAATTGTAACAGATCAAATATATAGGGAAAGGGGCCAGGGTGATAGTTCAGTGGGGAGGGCAGTTGCCTTGCCCATGGTAGAACTGGGTTTCATCTCCAGCACCCCGTATGGTCCCTAGAGGCTGCGGGGGCCATATGGGGAGCCAGGAGTAAGCCAGGAGCACTGCTGGGTGTGGTCCCAAAGCAGAACAATAACAAAAATGTAAAGACAGGTCAGAGAGATAGTACAGCAGGTAGGGCGCTTGCCTTTCACATGGCTGGTCTGGTGGTTTCAATCCTGACACTTCAGGTGGTCCCTGGACCACCTACAGAAATGATACCTAAGCACAGAGCCAGGATTAAATCCTAAACAACACTAGGTGTGGCCTCTCTCCACCCTCCCAAAAAAATCATGGTAAGAGATAAGTAGTAAAATTAGGTGATGAAAAATTTAATTTCTAAATGAAGAGCTTTAAATTCTGCACAGAATAAAGGGTCATTGATGGTTTCTGAGGAGGAGAGCAGACAATGAAAGGAGATTTATTTTACCAGTTCTTAACTTTTCTTCTGCTAGAGTTACACAGAATGAATCAACTCCTTATTTCATAATAAATATTGTTTGAAAACAACTATTACTTTCTACTAATGGGGTAAAGATGAGAAGGACAGCATGAGCAACGAAGAATTTGAAATCAGGAAGATCAATGAATATTAGAAAGATTATTTGCAAACTGTAAAAGATTTGATAACATAAAATTATGAAGAGAACAAAAGGGATGGATATTATTTCATATAATTAAAAACATTTTCCAACAAAGAACTTTTCCTGTAATTAGAATATTAATTTTTTACTTAAAATCATGTATAGGCCTTAATATGCAGCTTCCAATCCAATTTCTAAACTAACCCAAGAAAATGCTATCTCAAGGATAGATAGAAATCTGCAGAAAGACAAAACATATACTGAGGGATTAGCCAGGTAGTTCTAATAAAGTATCTAATAAAGGCTTCCCTTGTACTTTTTCCAATTATTTTACACACTTTTTAAAGAACTAGTCAATTTTGTAACCACAATACCTTACCACATTAAAGGGAGTTTTCCAATTACGTAAAGTCTATATTCTAAAACTTAAATGCATACCTCTATAAAACATACAGCAAAGGGGGCTGAAGCGATAGCACAGCGGGTAGGGCTGTAGGGCATTTCTTTGCACGCAGCCAACATGGCCAACCGGGGTTCGATTCCCAGCATCCCATATGGTCCCCCAAGCAGGGTCAGGAGTAATTCCTGAGTGCATGAGCCAGGAGTAAGCCCTGAGCATCACCGGGTGTGACCCAAAAAGCAAAAAAAAAAAAAGCAAAAGAAACGGCAACTTGAAAATGGCTCGGCAGGCTGGAGGAGGGACTAGGGCAAAAGTGACCCATACCATGGACCACCAGCTGTCCTCTGAGAGAGACAGGTGATGTGCTCAGAGGTTCACCCAGAAACTATCCAAAGGAAAGAAACCTCTACCATCCCCAGGAGAGCCTATAACATTGTGGCAGTGGAAGGGTAGCAGGCTTGGACACACCAATCTCAGCCACAGCTTTGCATTCCAAAAAGCAGCAAAACTTCCATGCCACCAGCCCCTCATAAAAAGAGGCATGAAGTAGCACTCTAGTCTAACCCTGCTATTTGTAGAAGCCATAAAAGCTCTAAGGTAGATATGCTTGTATTGAACTACATGCCATTTAAAAAAAATTGTTTTTCACCAGTCTTCTTGATTATTTGCTTCTACTTTCCTTTTGGGGTGAGGAAGTGGTGGGGGAGGTGGTGAGGGAAAAGGCAGGAAATAGAGAGGAGAATGTAGTAAAGTGCTTTTTATACTTTATTTGGTTTGGGGTGTGGTTTTTGTTCTGTATATGCAGTGGTGCCAGAGGACAAAACCTGAGGACTTACACTCGACTGTTGAGCTCAATCTCAGACCTACATATAGATTTTTTTTTGCCTTTGGAGCCAAAAAATCCAAAAGCAAAAACTCAGGATCCACTAACTTACCTCCTACAGCGATATCCCTGTACTATCTGCTGAGCCCAGTATGTACACCTGTACTCCAAAGCTACTCATTTTTCTCATCTCACATCCAAAAAGGAATAAAAGGATAAGAATAACTACAATCTTGCTTGTAATATGAAACAGCATGTGTGTGTCATTAAAAACCGATAGAACAGAATGATTTACAAACCAACTAACATCACATGCCACCAAATACCACATTTCTCCTTGTCCACTTTGCTTTCTCCCACAGAGAACCATCTTTTCCCTCCCAGAGTCACCAAAACACACTGGTTAAGCTCACCTCAGATGATTCCACAGCTACCAAACTTATCAGGAAATCCAGACTGACTCTCAAGCCCCAAGGATAATCACTGCCCTTCCATTACCTAACAGTAAGATGGCCTCAACTGTATGCTGTCCTGAAGCAGCTTTCAACAGCTATAGTAGGCACATAAGTTTATAGAAGAGAGGAGGGGGAAAGCAGGGATGTTGGTTCCTAAATATTTCTCAAAGTATGTTTTGTAGAATCCTGGCTCATGAATGCTCCTGTTCTGAGAGCTTTGACACTATGCCTAGGATAAAAAGGCTAGCCACTAAGCAATTCAGAAAATACTATTTACCCACTCTCTCCAAACTAGCATCTTGGAGAAAAGTACCATATTAAAAGTTCTGAGAAGATGTTTCCACAGGAAAGAAACATATCTGCCAAATAGCAGTATGAAACCACTGGAACTAATAATTCACTTTCCTTAGACAAAGCAGTTCAGTAAGGTGATACTAGCTAAATGTCTTGAGCTGTGAATGGTCCAAACTGAGACTTGCTGTTGTACTGTAGCACTGTCCTCCCATTGTTCATCCTTTTGCTCAAGCGGTCACCAGTAATGTCTCCATTGTGAGACTTGTTACTGTTTTTGGCATATCTAATATGCCACGGGGAGCTTGCCAGGCTCCGCCGTGCAGGCGAGATACTCTTTGTAGCTTGCCGGGCTCTCCACAAGAGGGGTGGAGGAATCGAACCCGGGTGGGCCACATACAAGGCAAACGCACTACCCACTGTGCTATCGCTCCAGCCCTGAGACATGCTGTAAGTGAAAAAATACACCAAAGTTCAGTACAGAAAAAAATAACATAAAAATATCGCTACTTTTTCTGCTTATCACATGCTAAATGACCACATTATGGCTACTGAGTAAACTAATTGTATTTTGGATATATGTACTTAAATTACTTAAATGAAATAGATAAAAACTAATTTCATGTACTATACTTGAATTATGCTAAAAACTATAAATGTTGCTCATATATTTCTGGTTTTTTTTTTAATGTTTCTAAAGGACAACATTCCTTTAGAAAATGCTAAAATGCAACACAGACTTAGAAAACTAACTTATTGAGCTGGAGAGATGGTACAGCATGTAAGGTACTTGCCTTGCAAGCAGTCGACCTAAGTTTGATTGCCAGCATCATATATTATCCCCAGAACCCTACCAGGAGTAATCTCTTAGCACAGAGCCAAGAGTAAACTCTGGGTACCATGAGGTGTGGCTAAAAAAAAAAAGAAGAAACTGACTTCATCATTTTATCATGGCATCTATTTAGCACCTGAAAGAGATGCACTACATCAGAAAACTTGAAAACAGGTCTTTACTTTTTTTTAATTTCTTTTTGGGTCACACCCGACGGTGCACAGGGGTTACTCCTGGCTTTGCACTCAGGAATTACTCCTGGCGGTGCTCAGGGGACCATATGGGATGATGTGAGTCGAATCCGGGTTGGACGCATGCAAGGCAAAAGCCCTCCCCACTGTACTATCGCTCCAGACCCAGGTCTTTAATTTTTTAAAAAGCATAGCAACATTGTTAGGGATGCCTAAGGCAGCCCATTCCAATCTAGCAATCCATAATTTCAAAAGTATCAAGGAAAGAAAAGCTAGTTTCTTACAAAATATTAACATCTTTCCATCTATATTTTATTTATTTTCCTTTTTGGGGTCATACTTAGCGATGTTCAAGGGTTACTCCTGACTCTGCACTCAGGAATTACTCCTGGCGGTGTTTGGGGGGACCATATGGGATGCCGGGGACTGAACCCAGGTTGGCCGTGTGCAAGGCAAACACCCTATCTGCCAAAAGTACTATCACTCCAGCCCCCAAAATTTTCCATCTATTATCCCTTAGATATTAGTAACCTTCACTTGGTGTGTTGCTTTATAGCTCTATCTGTAAAACTAAAAATCAAGAAACACCTAGGGTTCAGGAACTGAAATCACTATGTGCACTAAGTACAGGTGAAGACAGAATTCCTTTAGAAATTGCTCCCTGAGGGTGCTGCCCACTGCACCCTGGCTTATACCTGTATGATTCGAGAATGCATATTTGGTATTCTTCCTTACTCCTTTACACTGGACAAACCACTCCACCCAAACCCTGTGAAAGGGCCCTAGATATGTGAAGCTATGTCTAGGGGTTTTTAGTGCCGAATTCTTCAATGACTATCAGCTCATAAAACATTGCACTGTAATATGCACTGTCCTCCCATTGTTCATTTGCTTGAGCGGGGCCCAGTAACGTCTCCATTGAGAGACTTGTTGTTACTGTCTTTGGCATATCAAGTATGTCACGGGTAGCTTGCCAGGCTTTGCAGGCTTTGCCGTGTGGGCGAGATACTCTCAGTAGCTTGCCAGGCTCTCCGAGATGGGCAGAGGAATCAAACTCGGGTCAGCCAGGTCAGCTGCGTGCAAGGCAAACACCCTACCTGCTGTGCTATTGCTCCAGCCCCATAAAACATTACTAAAGGAAAACTGTTGTGACTCAACAAGCTTTAAGGTTCAGATTGTCTCACTGTGAAAACAGAAACAAGGCCCATCATACATAGGAAAAAATAATCAAATGTGGGGGGGGGTTGTGGAGAGAGGAGGAGCCCATGAGATGCCTGGCCTAAAGAACACAAACTCTACTCCAGACTTCCATTCAGTGGGCCCCAGACATTTCTGCTTTACAGTTAGGGACACAAAGCTCTTGGACTTCCAAATTACAAACTGAGAGGCTATCTACAAATGGTTGTTATAAGGCAAGTAATTAATAAAAGCTGAGAAAATCCATCAGAACATGACAGGAGGTGGGTTTTACTCTTTATTAGTGGCAGCTCACCACTAACCCTAACAGAACTGTGCGTCCAGCTTTCCAGCCCGTCAGGAGAAATACACACTCAAGGGTAAGCCCAGGATTCTTCATTTGCTATCAATAAAGATGAACAAACAATCTTCCTTCAGGTCTTGGGGATTTTTCCTTCTCTCTCTCTCTCTCTCTCTCTCCCTCCCTCCCTTTTCCCTCTCTCCCTCCCTCCTTCCCTCCCTCGTGTAAAACAAACATTCTACTCCTATGAGCTATCTCCCTGGCTCCACTTCTCTCACTGCTAATCATCCTGTTAACCCATAAGAAAGGACTTTAAAAGGAGGGCAATTTTGAAAGATTTGGAATTATTCTTAACTTTTATCTGAGAAGCTGGATCTACAGTTGAAATGACTAGTGATATTAGGACAATGTGAAGGAATTCATCAGTATGCAGTTAAAAAGTTTCCTTTGAAATAGTAGAGTTCTGGGGGCAAAGAGATAGTACAGTGAATAGGGCACTTGCCTCGCACATGACCAACCAGGGTTTGATCCCCACACCCTACTGGGTAATGAGCTCAAAAAGAGTGACCCCGGAGTGCAAAGCCAGGAGTAAGCCATGAGCACCACTGGGTGTGGCACAAAAAAAAACCCGAAAAAATTAATTAAAAATAAAAGAGTTCTTAGGTTTCCAATAGGTAACAGACAATAGGAAATTTTTACATAGACAAGCTCATTCTAGATAAAGATATAAATCAAGTTCAACCAAATCATCTACCTGTGTTCAGAGGCTTTAGGACTAAAGGAGATTACAAGTCTGAATCACCCGAATCTGTTGATCGAAGCACCTAGGAGAGATATACTGAACCTCTTAGCTGTGGTGGCAGCTGGGAAGCCAGATGCCCCAGGTCTAATCCCAGCAGGCAGCAAGTTGCCTCCACTCTCTAGGTTCCCAGGAGACCTCCCTGCCTTCCTTGCACCCCTGGGGCCTGGGACATAATGCTCAATCGTGTCTACATTAATCAAGAACATCTACTGGATTAGCGTTCCTTTCTCAAACCAAGTGCACCGCGGGCTGAAAACAAACAAACAAACAAGAGCTGCATCTTTGTAGAGAGCCAGTTCAAAACATTTTTGACACAAAGAAAACAATCCGAATGGAGTTTAAAATGTAAAGCCGCAGGCCGGCTGCCAGGATTTAGGGCTATGCTCCAGGTGTAACAGATCCTTTCTGTATGAGGGGCCCCTACCCAAGCTGAGCAAGCCCAGGAAGCAGAAGGCTGTCTTGAGTGTCCTACTTCTTCCCAGGCTGAAAGCACTCTATCAGGAGTCAAAGATCACCAATGCCACTTTCGGGGAAAGGAGGGGGGGAGGGGAGGGGGAGTAGGGAGAACTTGGCTAATGATCCTGCCCAAACTACTCACAAAGTTTACACTGAGGACAGGCAAAGAGCTCTCTTCAACTGCTGGCCCTGCACATCACATGACGGAGCTCAAAGACACTGTACTTTTTTTTAATAGCCTTTTAAAAATATGTATTATGACTCGTGTAGGTCCTAAAGCCCTTTGATCACTTCCTGGCATGGAAAGCCATCAAAGCACCCCGCGCATTCCATGCTCTTCTTCATGGCCCCACAGAAACAGACCCGCACCTCAGCTCTCCCGCTCCTGGGGGTCACCAACCTGCAGCCTCTGCTGAGGGCCGGGCTCCACGCCCCCCCTGCCCTCCTCAGAGGGGCTTCCCATCCCCCTTTCCAGGCCCCCCCAACAGCCTGGAAATCGCAGCTTTTCTCCAGCCCACCCACCCTCCTCCACCCCTGAAGGCTCTTGGCCAATCCTGCTCCACAGAGGGAGGCAAGTGGTTGGACAAACACTTCAGAGCCGAGCTGGGGGGGGAAGAGGCAGGGACGGGCCTCCGGGGAGCCCCCACCCAACCGGCAGGCGGGCACGCAGGCGGGGAGCCACACACCGTCACCCCCACCCCGGCCGGGCACCCAGTTCCACACTCACCTTGGCCGACGTCTCTCCGAAGAGAGGTCTGTTGTCCAGGCCACTACTGGTGCCATAGGTCCGGGGAGCGAAGTCCTCCATTTTGGGGGTTTCCTCACTTTCCCCAAGTCACTCAGAAGCCCGCGGGCATCGCCTCCCGCAGTCTCGCTCCGAGGCTCTCCACCCTGCCAACTACTTCACCGCTCACTCATGGCCGGAAACCCCGGGCTGGGGGTGCGGGGGGGGGAATGGGAGGAGAGGGGGGACGCTCCCCGAAGTCCAGGCGGAGGAAGGGGTGTGGGGGTGGGGGGAGGGAGGTGCTCGACCCGGGGCACCAGGCCTATGGGTCGAACTCCAGTCTCCTCATCTCGGGCAGCTGCCGCGGGAAGTGAAAGGAAACACACCCCGCGTGGCGTGGCCGCCTCACTCGGGGCGCCCCCGGCTGGCGCACCACCCACTTCCCCAAACCTCGGCGCTCAGCTCTTCCTCTCAGCCAGCGCCGCGGCCACCGCTCGCCGGGCAAAATCGGCTCCCGCCGGGCGACGGGGCTGCACGTGATTGGGCCCAGCAGTCCAGCCTCCGCACACGCTCACCCTCGTCTCTTCAAACGCTCACTGCCCCACACGCTCAGTTTTCCACAGGGAGGGCAGCGGGTAAAAGTTTGCCTGGAGGAAGTCATTCCCCGCCCCCTCCCCCACCACCACCACCACCACCACCAAGACCTCCAGCACTTGCCCGCCCCACACCCCCTAAGTCCCCGAGCGGCGGTAAAAGTAAAGTTGCCGAGTTCGGCGCGCGACAACCCCCTCCTCTTATGTCGCCCGGATTCGCCGGCCGCCCGCCAAGCACCCGCAGGGATCCCCGCGCGCTCTCCAGCACCAGCCGCAGCCGCGAGCGAATCAGCGGCCGGGGCGCAGTGAGCGGAAACGACGATCCCGCCTCGGCCCGGCACGGATTGGCCCGCGCTCCCGGGGAACCGCCCCGCGCCCGCCCCCTGCGCCTGCCAGTCAAACCTCGGTGTCCGGCTGGCCGCCGGCTAGCCGCAGAGTCGCGGTCCTGCTCGCCGACTCCGGGGACACGCCCCCACGCCCACACGCGGCGCCCAAGCTAGGACGAGACGCGTGGGGAAGGGCAAAGAGACTCTCAGCACTGGTGGAAAGCCGGCGCGCGGGCTGCGCACTACGCGGCGGGGACCCTCTTCAGTGCCACCGGCTACGACCCGCGGCCTCCATCGCAAACCGCCCGGACCCGCCCGGCCGCTTAACGTCCGAGGCCGCCAACCCCAGAACTGAGGCGCCGCATGGGCTGCAGAGCTTTATTTCTAGAGATGTCTGTCGGTTTCTTCTGCTCAGCACCCGGCTGCCGCTTCCTAGCCTCCTAGCAGTTAGTTGGCTTCTGCGCGATCCCCAAAGGCAAAGGACCTTTCTGGAGATGGCGCTGCATTATGCTGGAACCTTCTTCGAAGGCAGCTGACCTGCTTTAACCACCTCGGTCTGCACAACTAAGCCAGACCCGGGGTCACTTGGTAATTACGGCTCTATGTTTTGCCCTGTTTTGTTCTGTTATGGAACTCAACGTTTGCCCAAAAAAAAAAAAAAAAAAAGGTCGCGAGGTGATGTGTAGGTAGCGCTTTGACTTGACTTGATTAGGTAGCGCTTTGACTTGACCACACTCATCCTGCTAAGACATGTTCCTTGTATGTTTGCAGTCCTTGAGACCTCTGTTGGGACAACTTCTCCGGGTCTTAGAGAACTGGAGATGGCCGTTCTGGCCTTGTACCCTCTGCACGTGGGGTCTTTTTACAAATTTTAGGACGCAAAGACAAGCATTCTGGATTCCCTGGACAGTGCAGAGAGAGCCTGAAGAATCCCAGCAATGACTCCAGGTGGTCCTTCAACAGTTTGGGATAAGGAAATGGGACAAAGGGTGGACTAAGAGCCAAATGGCTCTACATTTGCAATCTGCAAGCCTGAGTAGAATTGGGTTTGGTGTATATCTGGTCGACCGTTATATCTTGTATAGAGAATTTTTGGATGTATTCGCCCCTTTCTGTTTTATCTGGAGTGCTACACAGTCGCGCACCCAGTTCTATTGGAAGTTTTATTGGTTCCACAAAGTAAGTCACTAACATGATTCAGTGGAGACTTTTGAGAACTGGTTCTGTTGCCAGACAGGGTGATAGTAATCAAGAGTCAGGCAAGATCATAGGGATGAGTTTGAAGTGGAAGATAGAGAGCCATGTCTTCCATCCAGAGAAAAAGAGCTGACAGCACTAGTTTGAAGTCACTCCATTCTGGCTTCAAGCTTTTAACACAACTAGACACAAGTTCTATATTCTAGGGCAAGCTCTGTAACTTTTAAACTTCTTCATATTTAAAAGAAGATGATAAATGGAATATTAATATTTAAATCCAACCATTTGAAAACGTTTAAAACAGAATACCTGTCAAGCACCTAACTGCTGGGTATCATGATTCACGTCAAGTTCTGTGACCTGGCCTATAGGGTGCAGTGGGGATACCTGGGAGGAAACCTAGCTCTGGCTGGCAGGTAAGCCTTACTCATGGAGGCCCTCTAAAGCAAAGACTGAAATAGCCAGGTTGGGGAAGGTAGACTAGAATCAAGCCAGAGGCCAGGTATTTGTGGGGATAAAATTTGAAGAGGAAAGCTGGATCAGGAAGAAAGGTCCTCTCACCCTGCTTCTTGAAATGCTGATTATCTTGTGTCATCAATATTCTGTGCCTTTGCTCCATTCTTTTCCCAAAAATCTAGCCACTCAAGATTCCTTTTCCCCCATATATCCACCTACTATGGTTTTACTTTATTTTGGTGCTAAACTCGGGGACAACGGATTTTACAGCTCCAGTGTTCATCGCTGCTTCTCAGGCTCCCATGTACTTTCCTTTGATAGGGACCTTCCAAATTGTGCTCAATCAACCAACCTAGTTTTTTAATGCTTCGGCCTGGTGGTACTCAGACACAGCAGTGCTCAGCCGCCAGAGCTCCACTGGGCACCCAGGTTCCCTGAGCCTTTTTCCTCAGGCCTAGGGTTTTTGTTGATACCTTTCAGTTGAAATTCTCATAAGCAAACTTGCCTGGCTGAGTCCAGATTCTATACTGGGTCCTCAACTCCCAGGCAGCCAGTAACTGGTCTTCTAAAGACCACCCTCCTCAGCAGAGTGGAATAGAACAGTCTTTCCAATAGAAAAGGCTTGTGCCCAGGGTACAGCTCAGTGGCTTAGAGCCCCTACTATGCAAGCATAAGGTCTCAGAGTTCACGTTCTGGTTGCCCAGTGCTGCCATCCCATATGCTGAGTGTGATCCTGAGTGTGCAGCTTTTTGAGCCTAGCACTTATGTCTGTGCTCCCTAGAGCCACAAGCAATTCATTTTCACACCACAACCAAAGTTTGTATGAGCATGAGAAGGGAGTGCGAACACTCTTGCCACCCATGCACCGAGAGCATTATTACCAGAGATAGTGTGAGCACCACAGCCAGAAAGTTGCAGCAAGTTCAGACAAGCCATTTGGTAAGCCCTGTCCTTCAATCCTTAAAAGTCCCTCATGCAAGGTCTCGATACCACTTCTTTGTTCACTTTCATTCTCTGGATCTAGTCTGTTCTATCCCTCCATTTTCTCCTTTAAGAATTATTACTGCCTCCTCCTCCTCCCTCCTCCCCATCCCCCCTCCCCTTCTCCTTCCCCTCCTCCTCTCTCCGCCTTCTTTCTTCTTCTCCCAAAACTCCAAAGCATCTGCTGAAACACAGACACTAGCCCCACACGAGACCCACCGCCTGATCCCACTGGACACTCTGGCCCTGACAGAAGCAGAGATCAAAGCCAGGTTAGCAGTGACAGAAATTGGAGTTAACCCCAAGGATGAAAAGGTGGGGAACACCATAAGCTGAAACTGCCCAATTCTACCACCTAGGTGAGGGGACAGGAGAGAAGCACACCCACCACACACACACACACACATACACACAGGAGACCACAGGGAGGACAATGTGCAGGCACAGCACTTCCCTTGCAACTTCCTGTGAATCTGGGATTACCTGGAGATCAAAAATTAGGTAGAAAAAGTTTTAAAAACCAGAAGATTAAGTGGCTACTTTGCTTCCTGGTCCACATCATTTGGCAACACAAGAAGGACATTATGATGAGAGGTGGGTGGGAAACTGGCAAAAAAAGTTTTATATGTTATCTTTTTAATTTTTATAAGTTTCAAAGGTTACATTAAGATTGGGCTGGAGTGATAGCACAGTGGTAGGGCATCTGCTTTGCACGCAGCCGGCCCGGCTGACCAGGGTTCAATTCCTCTGCCCCTCTTGCTAGAGCCTAGCAAGCTACCGAGAGTATCTCGCCTGCATGGCAAAGCCTGGCAAGCTACCAGTGATGAATTCAATATACCAAACATAGGAACAACAAGCTTCACAATGGAGACGTTACTGGTGCCTGCTCGAGCGAATAGATGAACAATGGGACAGTGCTACAATGCTTACATTAACATTAGGTGAAAAGAATATGAACAGACCCATGATAGGAAGCTTGCCACAATAGGAGAGGGCAGTTAGGACATAGAAGGGACCACTATAACAATGATAGTTGGAAATGATCACTTTGGACAAGAACTGGATGCTGAAAAGAGGTAAAGTGATAAACATGATGACCTCCTAGTACCTGTATTGAAACCACAATGC
>JAOXYA010495296.1:0-15003 GCA_028565675.1 Sorex palustris | reverse complement strand
GGGATGCTGGGAATTGAACCCGGGTCGGCCGCGTGCAAGGCAAACGCCCTACCTGCTGTGCTATCACTCCAGCCCCTTAGTTTTCTTTTTAAATTTTTTTTAAATGAATCACTGTGAGATACAGTTACAGATTTACGAGCTTTCAGGATTATGTTTCAGTTATACAACGATCGAGTACCCATCCCTCCACCAGTGCCCATTCTCCACCAATGTTCCCAGTACCCCTCCAACCCCCCCTTTATTCTCCCCGCCTCCGCCTCTGTGGCAGGCACGTTCCCTTTAACTCTCTCTCTCCTTTTGGGTGTTATGGTTCACAATAGGGGTACTAAGTGGCCATAATGCTCGGTCTGTAGTCTACTTTCAGCATGCATCTCCCATCCTGAGCGAGCTAGTTTTATTTTCTCTCTCGATTTTTTTTCTTTTTGGTTTTTGGTTAGACCCAAGAGTACTCAGGACTTGGGGGACCCTATGGGGCCCCAGGGACCAAACTCAGGGCCATTGCATACAAGGCAGGTGCCCTACCCACTGTACTATCTCTCTGGCCCCTTAGTTTTCTAAGGAGTCTCCACAGCCGTAGAGGCAGCACCAATTCACGTTCTGACCCACAGGGCGTGAGAGGCCCCTTCTCCCTGCCCTGGCCAGCTCTGTGTCTTCTGGGGCCTTTCTGAGACTGGGCCCCTTCACGGGGTACAGGAGTAGCTCATGGTGGTTTTGCGTTGCATTTCCTCTTTCCCTGGCACTGTTGTTGTGAAATCAGGGCGGGGGGTTCACACACTTGCTTGTGGTAGCACCGAGAATCCCAAACCACAGCGCTGCCGGGATTGCCCTCGGCACGTGGGCTGGTGCTTGGGACTGAACTCGAAGCCTCGGGCCTGGAAGGCAGACGCCGCTCAGCTCTGCAGCTCTGGGCCCCGAGTTGAGCTTTTTTTTCCCTGTGTGCCTGTTGTCCACCTTTTTTGAGAAATCTATTTGCATTTTCTGTCCATTTTAATTTGCTTTTTGTGGGGGGGGTCACACCGGGCGATGCTCAGGGCTAATTCCTAGCTCTGCACTCAGAGATCACTCCTGCTGGTGCTCAGGTGCCGGAGTTAGAAGCTGGGTTGACTGTATGCAAGGCAAGCGCCCTCCCCACTGTACTCCCACTCCAGCCCCTAAATTGTCTTTGTTGTTGTTGAGTTGTGTGATTTCTTTACATATTTTGAGTAGGATCTCCTGTCTGGTGTCTCCTTGGGGGAACACTCCGACCCTAGTTAGTGCCTTTGCCACCAGCCACTACCTTGGAGTCAAGCCCAAGATCTCCCCCAGCCAACGACGGAGCGAGGCAAATACCCACCCAGGTGCCCCTTAGTGCCTGCTCAGTGTGGGCCCTCCACTCAATGGGGTGGGGGTCAGGGTTTGTTTGTTCCCTCTGCTCTGGGGGGCTTCCTCCTTTCCTCTCCCAGGCGGCACCCACCCCGACCCCCCTTCCTGGAAGACCCTGGCCTCCAGCCCTGAGTTTCCATTTCTAAGGCCTCTCTGCTCCATTTCCCACTCACTCCTGCATATTCCACGCACTTTTGCTTTCACAGAAACACCTACGAGGGGCTGGAGCGATAGCACAGCGGGCAGGGCATTTGCCTTGCACGTGACTGACCCCGGTTCGATTCCCCGCATCCCATATGGTCCCCTGAGCACTGCCAGGAGTCATTCCTGAGTGCAGAGCCAGGAGTAACCCCTGTGCATTGCCGGGTGTGACCCAAAAAGCAAAAAAAAAAAGCACCTATGAATGGCATCTAGGGTCTCTGCCCGCATGACCCCGTGGGTACTGCCAGGAGCACCCTCTCAACAGGAAGTAGACCTGAGCACTCCTAGGTGTGACCCCCAAACACACAAGCAAAAAGCCCCCAATCGCTTCTGATTTTGCTGTCTCTGGGGGGCATCTCTGGCAGTGCAGTGCCGGGGAAGGGACACCGTGGCCCCCTCCATGCCAGGCCTGAGCTCCAACCCTTCTGACTCTCTCTCGTCCCAGACACTGGTTTTTTTTTTATTGTTGTCATATTTTCCGGAATCCCCAAATTTAGTAACCCTATCTCTATTTTTAACTTTTCCTTCTCCCTGCCTATTCTGTGACCTCCAAGTTCTGTTCTTCTGTTCCTTTCTGTGCCGCCTCTTCTATTAGAGGTTGTTTACAAATATCTCAGGCCTGGGGTTATCCTCTCAGATGCCAGACGTGGGCCAAGGCGGCAGAATTTGGGGCTGTCTCTATGTGGAAGCTGCAGAGGCGGGGGCCGGGGGAGATTTCTGGGGTGGGGGCAGAAATGTTCTATTTCTTGGCTGAAGTGTGGATTCCACAGGTAAGCACATTTCTCAGAAACCTAAACACCACTCGAAAGATCTTCGCATTTCACGATAAGGAAAGTATGCTTTGATTCAAGAATATAAAAACACGAGATGAGACTGGAGCGATAGTGCAGTGGGGAGGGCGTTTGCCTTGCCCTTGGCCGACCCGGGTTCTATGCTTGGCATCCCATATGGTCCCCTGAGCCCCGCCTGGAGTGATCCTTGAGCACAGAGCCAGGAGTAAGCCCTGAGCACTGCCATGTGTGAGCCTAAAACTACAAAAACAAAAAGCAAACAAGCAAAAAAAAAACACCACAGGGGGTGCAGGATGGTTGGGGAGAAAGCACCCACTTTGCAGATAGGAAGCTGCGAGTTGAATCCCTAGTGGCCCCTGATCTGCCGTCTGAGGCCCAGGGCTCTGCTGTGGCTTCTGTCCAGTAGGCACCAAGCACTGTGACTAGAGCCAGAGCCTGTGAGACTGTGTGAGTGAACACCGCCCACCCCTACGCCGGGACCACCCCAAGCAGGGCATGAGCGCCACAGAGGAAGAAAAGTCTGACCCGTGAGTGCCACAAACAAGTGCACTGCAATGATAAAGAGAGCAGTGGCGGTGATACCAAACCAGAAACAGCTGGTGCGGGGAGTGGGGGGGGGGGGAGGTGTGAGGCTCAGCGGGGCTGGGGTAGGGGGCCCCCGCAATGGGAGCTTGATATGGAGGAGTCTGGTTAGGCCGTTTCCTGGGAACTCCCAAATGTGAGCCTTCGGAGCTCTTTGTCCCTAAGATGAAAAGGCAGAACTAATGTGAGCAGAAAAAGGCAGTTTGAATTGGTGGAGGGAAGGCCACACTGGCAGTGAACGGGCTTTGGGGCAATCGTCGTCGGAGACTCAGCTGTTACAACCACGGAAATCACGGAGCCTTAATACTTAATTAAAAAAAAAAAGTAACTTGGGGGCAAGGGGGACCTGAGCACAGGTGGAAGCTGTGAGTTCTATTCCCAGCCCCTTCAGGGATCTCTGAGCACTGCCCAAGGAGTAGACCAGAACAACACGGGGTGTGGCCCCAAAAGAACTTTTAAAAAAATTTTTTTTTGAAAAAGCAATTATGGAGGAAACAAAAAGTAAGCAAGAAGAAAATGAAAATGAACAAAGAGGAACTGAAAGAGCCAACAAGACCATTCAGAGCTGGGTTGAGGGTTAGGAGGGCCAGGGCAGAGTTCCAGTTAGCCGCGAGGGTGTCGGGAGGCCCTTCTCTGCCGTGTCCTAGCTGGAGACCCGCGTCCTCGTCCTTTCTCTGTCTCTGTCTGCAGGGCAGGGACAAGAGTCGGGGGGGGGGGGACGCGCGGAGCAGCCTCCCCATCGGGGCCCAGCTTCACCCCAAGTCCAGAGGGGCTTCGCCACCAACACCAGCACCTTCAGGTGGTGTGGGGGATTCCTGCACCCCGCTGCGTGTCTGGGTCCCAGTGGGGGCTGCCTCCTCCCCCGGACCCTGGGGCAGTGTTAAGGGCTCCAGCCCTGGTGCTGGTTGCAAGTGTCACTCATGACGGCTCCCAGGTCCGGCTCCCAGGTCCGGGCCAGCCCCGTGCAGGTGGGCGTTTTCCTGCTGGGCTGAAGACGCCTGCGGGCGGGGGCGGGGGGAGGGGGGCTTTGGAGGTAGCCCTGTGGTCAGGGGAGGGAACACGCTGCGCTGCAGAGAGCTTTGGGGCGGGGTTGCTCAGTAAAAGCCGGGCCCAGAACCCCCTCGGAGGGGCGTGGCTGCAGGCGGGGCGCGGGGCGCGGGAGACTGGTTCTGGCGCGAAGGTCCCGGTGCGGGGCTGCAAGCTAGTGTGGTCAGTGGTTAGGGCCCCGCAGCGCCACGTGTGCAGGGCGCTTGGCTGGCCCCTCGGTTCCTGGAGCACAGCTGGGGGTGCTCAGGGTTTCCCCCCGGGCTCTGTGCTCCGGAGCCGGCGGGGATGGAAAGTGGGCTGAGCCTCCTACAAGGCCGGCGGCTTTCCTGCTATCCCGTCCCATTGCACCATCTTTTTCGTTTGTGTTTCTTGGGGATCTTAAGCAATGCAGTTCCGACCTTTGGGGCATCTGCGGGGCACGGCCATCCCAGGGGGGTGCACCCCCTCTCCTGAGCCAGGGCCCCTCCTCACTCCCTGCGCCTCCCAGAGACATCTGATCGCCTCCTTCCCACCTCTCCCTGCGCAGTCTGGCCCATTCTCCTTGCCCGTGGGGTGCTGGCCCTTGCCTCCAGCTGGCCGCCTGTCAGCCCAGTGACACACCGGCTTCTGGCACTGACGTCACCAACAGCGTCACCCAGCAAGGGAGGCCGTGAGCGGGGCCTCCCCGGGAAGCCTTGGGTGCCCACGTGGACATGGTCCCCACCACATCTCCCTTCCTGGGGCTCACGTGGCCCCCTCACCCAGACCCCCCCCACACACACAGCCCACGCCCTTTTTCACTCAGCCTCTCCAACTCACTGCCTTGTTTCTGAAAAAGGAAAACAAACCACCAACACTGGTGCCTCCTGGGCAACTTCCACATAGGTGGCCACAACCCTCGGGCTTTCTCCTGACTGTCCTCCAGGGTGAGCCGTGGCCGGGCTCGAGGGACCCTCTGAGGTGCTGGGACTTGGTTGCAAGTACCCACTCTGTGCTGCCCACTGAGCATCTCATGCAACAAGCAAAAAGCACCCCCCCACACACACACACATACACACACAGTACCTGAGATACTGCCCCTTCCTGTTCCGCTGAGCCTGTACCCAGCTGGTGCAGCCCACCTGGGGGACTCTGGTCAGAGGGACCAGCATTTGCACAGTCCCCAAGAGCCACTGGCACCGTGTCAGGAGGCATCATGCCCACATCTGTTTTCAGCACCCAGAGTCTCCCCAGCTGCCCAGGCTCAGTGAGCCATCACTCCACTTTCAAAGCCCCCAAAGGCTTCCTAACCCATCTACACAAATCTCAGCTCCTCACAGGGACCAACACCCCGGGGTGGGCCAACTGGGGTCTCAGCCTCTGCCCCCCGCTTCCCTTCACGTGATCTGCTCCAGAGAGGGTGACAAGCCTTACCCCTCCCACCCTCTAGCCCGCCCCTGCCCACTCTGTTTTCCTAGCTGGAATCTTGCACCCCCACAATGCTCAGACCCCCTTGCTGGCCTCAGATGAAGCGTCCTTTGTGCAAAGGGCAGCGCCCGCCTCTGACTCTGACCTAGATGAGGCCCCGGGCCTGTGCTGAGTCGGGGGTTCACGGCCGTGGGTGTCTTTCTCCCACTCTGTGGCAGCCTGCCCAGGAGAGCAAGGGCCGGCCCAGCCCATGGCGTCTGAATGAACAAATGAATGAATGAATGCAAACGCACACGCACGGGCTTCCGGACACCAATGCTTTTAGGTCACCAGCGCCCTTGGGGGGTGGGGGAAGCCCCTGAGCCTCTTTGTCCCGTTTCTCTGGCGGAAGCCCAGGCAAACCTCCATGCGCGCCCCTTTCTTCTGCGTCTGCTGGCTAATGCGGGGTCTGGGGGCCCACAGGGTCCTGCCTCGCTGGGGAGGGGCCTTCAGTCCAGGCTGCTCAGGGTTTCACACCTGTGGCTCAGCTCGGCTGGCTTCGGGGCTTTCCTGAGTCCTTATTTTTGGACTTAGTTGTTCCAACAACTGGTTTCGCCTTAATTCCTACCCAGAGCGCCCTTCTGTTAGGTAGTACTGAGTGAGCACCACCAGGAGATGCTTTTGCTGACGAATTTTCAACCCGGGCAGAGGCGTGTGTTTCAGAACCACCCGCCACGGCCGTGGGGCACAGCACCTGGCGTTCGCTGTTGGAAGGGCGTCATCGGGACCCTCCTGCCCACGGCTCCAGGGGAGAGCCCCGCCGTGTTCACCTCCAGGGCCTGGAAGGTTTGGTGAAGCCACCCGTGATGCTCCACGTTGCCTCCGTGTCCCTAATGTGCATGCACCAGCCCAGCTCTTGCATTGTGCCAGGGGAAGAGACAACGGCCCCAGGCAGCATGGAGACACCCCAGCTTCAGGTGACCCGTGGGAGCAGGAGACAGGATGAGAGAGGTGGGGGTGGAGGGCGGGCCCCAAGGTGACCCCCGCAGTTCTGCTCTGTTCCAGCACCTTCCTCCCACTCTCCCCACCAGCTCTGCCGGGACGTCCACATCACTCCGTATTTTTAGCTTCACCACCTGGCACCTGTGGTCACTGTCTCTGCCCAGCCTGGCGGAGTCTCTGCCCCAGGCTTAAAGGGCCAGCGCCCACGAGTTGTGTCCCTGGTGCAGCAGGCAGAGGGGCGCCCTCCCCGTGGAAGCAGAGGACCTCCTGGGTCTAACCCGCTCTCACGTTGAGGCCTGGTGAATGGGACGGTCCATCTCCCACAGGGCTGCAGGGATCTGGGCTCGGGCCAGTCAGGCCTGGGATGTGTTTGCTCACAGGCAGACGGGGCAGGGAGTGGATTGTCAGACGGCCTGGCGTCTGTCCTCCCGGGTTACCTGCGTTCATGTGACAAGCTGGGGGCCTCCTATGGAAGGAACGGGCACTCAGGAGTCCTTGGCTGTGACGCTCAAGCAGCCCCTTCCTTCCCCACGAGGCGGCCCCCACACCTGGAGCCCCCCGTCTCCTGTCTTGCGTTTCCTGGAATGGGGTCCCCGAGCCTCCCAGCATGGTCCTGGGCTCCAAGGCTAGGGCTCCCTGAGGTGTAGCCCATACGGTCCACGGACCCCCCAATTCGAAGCTTCTGCCCTGGCCCTGCTGCTGCCACTCTGCTCACCCGGGACGGCTCGGGGCTCACCCAGGCTGGCAGTGCTGGTTGGCCCGGCACGGGTCACCCTGTCCTTTGCCAACTGCAGCTGCTTGCTCGTGTCTCCCCGTCTCGGGGCTGAGGAGTCGGAGGCCCCAGGCCCGGGCAGGAGCCACCCCCCACCCCCCGTGCAGGCCTGGACCCCTAGGCCTGCCTGTCCATCCCGGCCACGCCTGCTGACTCAGGCCGCTGGGCTGCAGTGGAGGTGACCCCTGGCTCCCGTCAGATTTCCTGTCCCTTCCCAGAGCCTGTGGTCACCACTGGGTAATGCACTTGAGGGAGCCTCCATCTCCCTACAGGTGGGGAAGGGGAGAGCAGGCCAGAGGGATAATGGCCCTACAGCATGAACCCCGACCCGGGTGGAGGTGGACTGCTGCCCGCACGGCTGCGGAGACTCAAGTCCACTTCCACAAGCACGCAGGCTCACACACACACACACACACACACACACACACACACACACACAAGCTCCCGAGTGCCCACAGTCACACCAACACACAAACTTTCAGTCCTTCACACACGGAGGTGCATAGACACATACTCACTCCCAAATCCCCAGAACTACACAGATACAAACCTCCTGCCTTACACACATGTACACCTGCACGGACACACACACACACACACACACACATACACACAGATATTTTAACTTATGACAACAGATACTATCAAGCATCAGTGTAAGACTACTGGGAAAGGTAGTCCTTAGCTCTAGGTGGGGCAGAGAGTTCCTGGAGGGCTTCCTGAAGGAGGAGCTATTTCAATGGAACCTGGATGGAAGGAAAGTTGAGCCTTTCCCTGGCACATACAGGGCAGCAGAGTGAGATGAAGGAGGTGGGGCACTGCCCGATCACACCAGCCTTGAATGCCCAGGCAATGGCCCTCTTGGAGCAGAAGTCCATGAGCACAGGGAGGGGACCAGCAGGTCCGGCTGGGCCCCGAGGGGGAGATGGAGGCTCTGGGGGGAGTCTGCGGGGCAGAGTGTGGTGACCAGAGAAGGAGAAGCAGGCGCTCCAGGCTGGCGGGGGGTCACGAGCCCAGAGCCCACCCTGCCCACTGCCCCAACACTGACCTCTGCAGGGGTTCCTCCTCCTCCCCACGGCGGAGGCAGACGAAGCAGAAGGCTGGCACCTCTTCGGCCCCACAGCCCAGGGGCCAGGCTGGAGGCAGCTCCAGGACGGGGCAGGGGTGGCTGCCGGTGACCTCGGCCACATGGTCCTCGGCCTGGGCGGGTGTGCCCGAGCCCCGGCCCTCCAGGGTCAGCAGCCTGTGAGCCTCGGGGCCCCGCGCCTGTCCACCTGCCACCTGTGTCTTTCCACTTAGGTTCCCCGTTGCCTCAGCGGGGGAAGAGCCGGGGGCTCCGGCTGGTGGGCCTGCGGGGTTCTCACAGGGGGCCGGGGACTTCCAGCCCCGGGCTCTGCCGGCTCACTGGGGCCGATTGTCCCTGCGGGAGCCTTGTCCCCCCGCGTCTGCTGGCTGCCGCCTCTGCCCTCCTTGAAGTGGAACTGCGGGGTCAGCCCGTGGACGCTCCGTCCAGCTGCTGTCGCTCGGGCAGCTGTCTGCTGGGGCTGGCCACTCGCTCCTCGGGGTCGGCCCGCTGCGGCCAGAGGAGGTTCCCCTTAGAAAGTTTGTTCTCCTTGCGGGCCGGGCGGGGGTGGCCTCCGGGAGGGCGGGGGACCTCTGGCAGGAGGGCGGCGGGCGCAGGTGAGGCGCCCCGGGAGAAGGGCTGGCCCCTGGGGTCCGGCTCTGCCTCCGGCTCCCTCTGCCGCTCCGACTCGGCGGCGGCGCGGCAGACCGGCTTGGCGGTGGGTATTAATAGCTCCACATTCACGCTGAGAAGCCGGGAGGTTAACTCCTTCCCTGCCAGAGTGCGGGAGGCTTGGCGGGGCGTTGGGGGCTGCAGAAAACGAGGGGCAGGATGGGGTCTTCACCCAGACCCCTCCAGGTGCCCCCTGCGGGGGCCGTGGGGCCGATTCCAGCCCCGGAGGCTGCATGTGGCCCCACAGCCAGGGCCTGCTGGGCGTCCCAGGCAGCACCCCGGGCGGATATATTTGCACTCACGTCCACCCCCTGGGCTCCCCCTTGTCCCTCCAGGCGCCCTCTGGTCCAGGCCCCAGTTCAGCTGGTGGTTGACTTTCTGGGCCCCCCTGATCCCGGCCTGGGACACCCACAGCCTACCGAGCTGGTGAGGCTTCTGGGGGTGGAACCGAGACTTTGCTGGTGACACATTAACGGCAATGCCCCTGGGAGGGTGCAGCCCCCGCCTCAGCCTGGGGACGGGGTGTGGGGGGATCCCCACGGCCTGGGGACCCACTCACCTTCCCTGCCGTGTTCCACAGCACCCGCACAGTGGCCTAGTAAACGAAGGAGAGACCTAGTGGAAGCAAGAAGCGGAGGATGTGAGGGAGGCTGATGGGGAGTCACTATGACGCCGGCCCGGGCCACCGCCAAGGAGGGTTTGCTAGGAACTTAGAGCAGCAGCAGCAGGAGCAGATCTGGAGGGAGGAGGGGCCAGGAACAGGAAGCAGCAGGTACAAAGGTCCGGGGGCAGCAACCAGAGCCTTGCTGGAGGGCATGAGAAGCTGGTTGCGGGAAGTGGGGATTGCTTTCATGCATGAAGAGCAGAATTTTCCAGGGGAGGCATGAGGTGGGGTGGCCCCAGCAGATGGTACCCATGAGCCAGGAAGATGGTGACCTGGCCCCGGACTAGAAGGTGCTCAGGCCACCTCTGGCCCTCCCAGGGCTCTGAAAAGGGATTTTTGGATGGGGGTGAGGGGTTGGAAACAGAAGTTGAAGGAAAGGGGGCAGGGTAGAGCCATTCTGAAGGAAACAGCTAGAGTCCTTGAGCCGAACCCACTGGCTAGGACAGCCTTTGGTCTCCGTAGCCTGGATGAGGTAAGGGCTGGGCGCAAGTCGCCATGTACTGTTGCTTAGGATGTGCATTGCCCAAGGATAGCCTGGCAGAGGGTGGGCAGGGGCTGAAACCTGGCAGAGGGTGGGTGAGGTCGATGCCCAGTCAAGCCTTGCACCTTTGGAACTGTGATAGCAGCCTGTGGCCTTTCTCCAACGGGTCGACCCAGCAGGGAATTGCTCTATCAAAAAGCAGGGGTTCTCATCTGATAGCCACAAAGGTCCCCCCCAGACTGGGGTTGGGGGTACATCCAGTGGCCCCAGGTTCTCGTGGTAACTCTGCTGCAAAGCCTGGGCCATGCACCTCGAGGGGCTTCCTGGGGGGCAGAGGAGGGGAGAGGGGAGGCCAGGCCTCAGGGGGCCAGAGCCCTGAGGTGGGAGTGGGCGGCCCCTCCCAGTCCCTGCCTGGCCCCCTGAGGTTGTCATTTGTAGATGTTAATTATTCATGATTCTGGGGCGATGCCTGGCTTTAATGCACTCTGATGGCCTTCCCTGGCTAATGGGCAAAATCAATGGATTTTAATTCTGTGGTGGCTGTGAAGCTGTCTGTCTTGCTGGGTGGCAGGGCTCCGGGCTGGGTGGGATGTGGGGACTCAGCCTAGGCGGCCCCTCTCCCTATCCCTCTCCCACCTCCCATGCTCCACCCCTGAGGCCCAGGGCAGCTGGAATATCTGGGCCCCCAGACCCTAGGAGAGGTCCTGCGGGGGTGCAGCTCCTGGCTTTGGGGCTGGGGCAGTGGCGCTGGAGTGTCCTCCCTACGGCTCTCGGCCTGGGGGCTTGGGGCCTAAGGGGGCATCCTGGAAAAGAAGGGGCATGGGCAGTGGCGAGCTGTGGGGAGAAACTGCTGTCCACGGCTCCTGTCCCCAGGAAGCTTCTCTGACCGTGCAGTCTGACAGACAGTCGACAGGCCAGGATGGAGGCCTCACCCCTCACGGGGCATTCAGCATCCTCTTCTCAGCCCACAGCCTTCCTCCCTCAGCCGTGTGTGTGTGTGTGTGTGTGTGTGTGTGTGTGTGTGTGCGCGCGTGCGCGTCTATTCAAACTGTTAATTAGGCAACTGTAAACATTTTAGCTCCACCACTGCCTTCCTAATACTGTTTCTGGCATTTCTTTGTGCTCCAGAACACAGCACGCCTTTATTTTTATTTTATTTTACTTTGCCTTTTGGGTCACACCCAGTGATGCACAGGGCTTATTCCTGGCTCATGCACTTGGGAATTAATCCTGACGGTGCTCGGGGGACCACATGGGATGCTGGGAATCAAACCCAGGTCGGCCGCATGCAAGGCAAATGCCCTCTCCACTATGCTATGACTCCAGCCCCCACAACAGGCCTTTATGATGGGAGTGGCCTGAGCCCGCTACCTGCTGTCTATTTCCTGAGCACGGAACTTCCAGGGTCCCAGCCTGGCTGTATCCCGGCTATGCAGGTGGGGGGCAGCACACCCACACATACCCCAGAACCTCATCTGTCCTGGCCCCCCACCCACACACCCTGGGGCCTGGGTTCCCATCCGTGGCGCCCACCCGGCTCCTGCAGAGCAGCCTCCTTTCCAGGTGGGCCGATGGGTGAGCTCGCCTCTCCCCTCTGCTCTCCCTGCTCCCCGAAGCCCTCCCTGGCCTTCAGCCACTTCCCCATCCCCCTTTCCTTCCCGGGAAGGGACACACCGGTGAGGTTTGTTCCAAGTACCCACATATGAGAGATTGATTAATGAGCTGAGTGTGTGCATGTGGCAGCCCTGGGTTGGATCCCTGGCACTTCATGCCCTTCCCCCAGTATCACCAGGAGTGACCCCTGAGCACTGAACTGGAGGGAGCCCCCAAACATACCTGGGTGTTATTGCCAAACCAAAACCAAAGTGGGCAACCAACAAAACAAAATAAAAGGAAAAGACTGGAGAGAGTTGAGGCATTAAGCTGCTTCCCTTAGAAGCGTAATCCGAGGGCTGGAGCGATAACACAGTGGGTAGGGTGTTTGCCTTGCACGAGGCCAACCCAGCTTTGATTCCCAGCATCCCATAGGGTCCCCTGAGCACCACCAGGAGTAATTCCTGATGCAGAGCCAGGAGGAACCCTTGAGAATCACCGGGTGTGACCCAAAATGCAATAAATAAATAAATAAATAAAAAGTTCAATCCTCAGCACCCCATACGGTCACCTGAACCCCACCAGGAGTCAGCCCTGAGCATCACTGGGTGTGGCCCCGAACCCAAACAAACCAAAAGCCAAAGCGACAGTAACCACCCCCTCCATGATGTGGCCGGGAGGCTGCTGCGAGTGGACGTGTCTGCGTTGGCCGGTAGCTGCCCCACCTCCTCTCCAGCTCCTCCCCAGGGCTCTAGAAGTTCGGCCAAAACTTCTTCCTCTTTGGCACACCTGAGGCTGGGTGGGTTTTCGGGTTCACTGGAGAATAGCCCAGACTCTGGCCCGGACACTCAGCTGCGCGTGGTCTGAGGTGGGGAGGCAAGCAGATACCCAGGCTCCCTTTCCAAACTCAGGCTCAGAGGTCACTGGCTGGACCCCTATGTCAGACTGCACTCTGACATAGGGGGTCCCTCCTGGGTGGTCATGGTGCTGTGCTCCAGAGCAGAGACCTCAGGTCCCAGGGACCCAAACAGTGTCTCCTGACACTGCTTAGACTCAAGGAGAGCCTGACACGGCCCCTTCAGAGCCGAACGAAGGACTGACAGTGGTGAGGACCGGAAATGTGCTTCCTTGAAGAACTTTTCCTTGAATTACGTTTATCAGTATTTTGTGAATGTTTGGCAAGCCTGCCCGGGTCTTCCCAGAAGGAGTATGTGGCTGGCATGACATGGGAAAGTTCTGCCTTGCATTAGGTTCTAGTACATGTTTTCCTTACCACAAGGTGGAATCTTACTTCTCTTCAGAGCACGGTCCAGAGAGTGAAGAACAGTCCAGAACAGTTCAGAAGTTCCCTTGGCAGAAGCTTCTCAAACCCTCTTTTAGTCCTCAGGCGGGAGGAAGGATGAAGCGATGGGTGGGAGGATCCTTACTTCCACTTAGATTTTGTCAGCAAGTTACTGGTCCCCCTGTGGGGGGGAACTGGGGACAGCCAAGGGCTGAGGGTCACTAACAGGAAGAAGGGAGGGGAGGGCACTGCGGCAAAGATCAGCACATTCCTGAGGCTCTGGACTCTCCTCAGTTGCTTGTCACGTACTATTCACTTGTTCTTTTCCTGGGTGAGGGATTCACTTGTTCTTTCCCTGGCAATGCTCAGGGATTATCCCTGGCCCTGTGCTCAGGTGGGGTTGGGGATTTGAACTGGACTCACCCCCCGCCTGCTGGCTTAATCTCTGTACTATCTCTTTGGCCCCATTACTTAACTTTTAAATTAAGAAAATAAGTAGAATCTATCTATATGTGATCAATATGTTTTTAAAAAAATTTTTAAAAATTTGATTATCATAAAGTTGTTCATAATAAGTGATTACATTCAATATTTCAGCACCAATCCCACCACCATTACACCTTCCCACCACCAGTATTTCGAAGTTTCCCACCACCACTCAAGTCTGCCCCACAGGCAGATGCTAGACAATTTATTCTGGATTGCCTGTTAAGAATAGTATAAGATGGGGCTGGAGTGATAGCACAGTGGGTAGGGCATTTTTGCCTTGCACGTGACTGACCCGGGTTTGATTCCCAGCATCCCATATGGTCCCCTGAGTTACTGCCAGGAGTAATTCCAGAGTGCAGAGCCAGGATTAACCCCTATGCATCACCAGGTGTGACCCAAAAAGCCAAAAAAAAAAAAAGAATAGTATAAGATGTCTGTAAGGGTCTATCTCACATAGTAATTCAACACCACCACCAACAAAAAGGGTACGTTATAATGTGTGGCCATCTTTGCGGTTGAGTGCTCCTGGGATCATAAAAATTTAAATAATTGGGGTCCAGAGCCATCCCTGCTGCAAGCTGCTCAGTTCCGAGGTTCATATGTGAGTCTCTGGATGTTGGTCGTTAAAGGACTTAAAAAACAACCAGAGGCAGTTTGTGGGCGTGACAGCCAGGACTCTGGGAGGGCGGGGAGATGGGAAGGGATTGACCAGTCCCAGCCCCATGAGGCCTTGTGCTTTGAGTCACAGGTCCCGCATACCTGGCTTTCTCAGCGGATTTAGTCTCTTGTGTGGGGGCCCCAGGACAAGTCTGTGAAGATCATTCGTGAGGGTGGAGGCGATTGGTCACTGGAGGTTTAGTGCTGCTGGGGTTCATCTGGTGCAGGCGGAGTGACCAATAAGTTTTTAGATGTAGATTTTAGAGTATTTGTGTTTGAATTCACCAAAAAGTGATTTTCAATGTGAGAGCCCTGGGTTTGATCCCCAGCCCTATATGTTCCCCTGAATATCATGCCAGGAGTAGCCCTCAGGCAACACTGGCATGTGCCCTTCCCCCAAAAGAAGTGATTTTTAATTTTGTTGGGAGGATTGGAGAATGCATTGATGAAGGCAAATTGGGGGGGGGGCGGGGAAAGCAACAATCAACTCCAGAAAAAACAAAAAATTGCATAGAAAGAAAACCTTAGTATACTTTTTTGCCCAAGCTGTATTATTCACAAAAGCATAATAATATAAATAGTAAAGAATATTTTAACCCAAAAGGATATGGATGATTTTGGTAGGATGGGAGCAGAATGTGTGTGTGTGTGTGTGTGTGTGTGTGGTGGGGGCGTGAGAACAGAAGAGAATCAAATTTTTATTTTCTATGCTAGGAAGCCAATCCAGGGATGGGGAAATAAAGAGAGAGCTACCTTGGCATGCCATTCAATTAATGATCTCTGAGCCCTCAGCATCAGCATTACTGGGAACTTGCTAGAAATGCAAAACCTTGGAAGCTACCCCAGAACTGTTCAATCAGAAACTATTTACAGGTGATTCATCACAAATCACAATCACAAAAATCTGTTAGTCGTCGATTGGTTCGAGCAGGCCCCAGTAACGTCTCCTTCATCCTAGCCCTGAGATTATATTCAAGGCT
>JAOXYA010495264.1:0-15006 GCA_028565675.1 Sorex palustris | reverse complement strand
GGAGTAATTCCTGAGTGCAGAGCCAGGAGTAACCCCTGAGCATCACTGGGTGTGACCCAAAAAGCAAAAAAAAAAATTCTTCAGCATCCCCATAGTAATTTTTACTTTTGTATTGCTCTTTCCACTCATTGAACTTGGTGGTCTTCTTTGCAACTTCACAGTCAAATTTTCTGTTTCTGCTGGAACGTGGAGGGTGGGTTGTATGGCCTCATATGCAGTTGTGCGCTCCAAAACTCTAGAACTCGGCCTTTTATAGGTATGGTGGATGCTGGGATGCTCTGGAAGGGAGGGAAATCCGCCCCCCTCCCTCCCATTCTGAGAAGACCCCAGAGTATCCAGCCAGGAGAGGGATCTACCTGGGATGATTTGGCAGCTTAGAGTCTTTTCCCAAGTAATTTTTTAGCCTGTTTTACCTTTCTCGATTATATTATTCACCGAACAACTTTTGTTTTATTTATTTATTAGTTTTTAGGCCATACCTAGTGATGCTCAGGGGTTACTTCTGACTCTGCACTCGGGAGTCACTTCTGGTGTACTCAGGGGACCATATGATCCTGGGGACAGAGCCCCGGGTTGGCCACATGTAAGGCAAGAGCCTTACCTACTGTACTGTAACTCTGGCTCCATCACTGAACAGCTTTTGAAATGTCTGTTTTAGAACTAGATAAAAATATGGACATTCCACCACTGCTACCATGTAATCTCATCTGTCACCCAGCTTCAGAGGCTCATGATGAAATCTCAAGAGAGATCAATTAGCTGCAAGTTTCTCAGATACACTGGTCCCTAGCTGAGAACTCTGGGGCATCCTTCAGTGAGGCAGGCCAAGTGCTTGACCTGCAAAAGCCCCGGCAGCCACACTCACCCCCCAATAGCTGCTACCATGTCTATGGCTGAACTCCATTGCCTCATGACTGAGCTCCGTAGAGATGCCAAACTGTCAAAAATTTCAGGTACACAAGGATTTTTTGGCAGAGAACTCTGGGCCTTCTCTGAGTCGGGGTAGATGACCTCCCCCCACCCAAAGCCCTGGCAGCCACACCCATGCTCCATCAATGCTGCCATGTCAGTTCACTGCCTAGTTAAACAGTCTGGATTTTCTGGAGTGGGCAGCCACATTTGCAACCATGTAATATCTCCCAGCTATACAATATTATCATCCCAGTAGGTGCACACCAGAGTAGGTGGGAATGTAATACAGAAGCCAGTTAGCAAAAACAGTAACGCAGAAAGTTCAGCTAGCCACAACAGTTTAGTAAAACCTAAGGCAAGGACTTAATGGCTCCTGGTATGATATCACAATTTTTCACAGATTTTCTTTTACTGGAGCATTTTTTTGATAATTCCATTAAACAGTTATTGGTAGAGAGCAATATAAAGTAATTTTGGGCCTGCCACAGGGGCAGGCTTGAGGGCTGCCTGGAAAAATGGGGACAGTGGTAGAGGAAAGGTCACAGTGGCGGTGGGATTACAGTTGGAATATTAAATTGCTGTGACAAATTCATCATGAACAACTTTGTAAGCCACAGTATTTAAATAAAATGGAAAAAAATGAAAAAAAATTTAAGAGTCTACCTTATCATTTTGTTACCTCCTGGTTATTACTCTGTTTCTACCTGCTTTACAAATACCTTCTTTCTGCTGTGTTTTGATGTTTTGGGTTTTTTTGGCCACACAAGGCAGTGCTCAGGAGGACATACTCTTCATTTTAAGTTCCAGTATTACTCCTGGCGGGAATTGGAAGTCCATATGGGATGCCAGGGACTGAATGCATGGGACGAACCCTACCCACTGTATTATACCCACAGGGCTCTAGCCCTGTGATTTCCAAAATCCTCTCATGTCTATCGTGCTGTTAGGAAGCAAGAGATGCATTTGTGCTCCTGAAAAGTTGCTGAGACTGAGTTGTTATTGGTCAGTTATTAGTAGTAGGAAGCACCCCTCCCCCGCCCCTCGACATATTATTATGAAACAAACACTTCCTCACATCCGTGGGTCCTGTGCTCAGAATGGGCAGAGCAGGAGTGGGGTTTGTTTCTGTTCTGTGGTGTCTGGCGTCATGTGGCCACCACCTCAGTTGGCACGTGCCTCAACCATAGGAGCATTTGGGCTTCTTCACAGCACAGTGGCCGCTTTGGAGAGGAGCATTCGAAGAGCAGGGTTGGGTACAGCTCATGTTGGCATCTCACACTTGAAGTTGTTGGTCTTGTGACAAGCCCACCCATGTCATCGGAAAGCAGCACAAGGACAGTCCCTCTGGTCAGTTCAAGAAGTGGTCAAGTCACTGTGAAGGAGACCGGCGTTGTTTGACATCTTGTGACCTTTTGGGGAGAAAACCATTTCAAATGGGGAAAATACATTTTAACAAATTTCGGGTTGGACCACCCAATGGTGTGCAGGGCTTTCTCCGAGCTCTGCACTCAGGAATCACTACTGGTGGGGCTCGAGACTGTGGGTCCAGGGATTGTACCCACTATACCATATTGCTCTGGCCCAAATTGATTGTTTTTAATTGTTAATAAGCCAGCAAGAGAATTTTGGAAGCATTTTCTATAGTAAGATTGAAATAAGAATTTAAAATTCTCTCAAATGGGATTCAGTATTGAGCCCTATTTCATAATAATTGTGTGTGTGTGCCTCATGCCAGTGCCTGACTCTTTATGTTCTTTTCTGTTCGGTTTTTGCTAATAGCACTGTCGAAGACAAAATCTGAAAAGGAAGAACAGTGTATCTCCCTGAAAGATGTAAACAAGGTTGTATTTTTAAACGTTCTATAAATATGAAATTGATATTTGAAGTTCCTTAAGATTTTCTGGGAAAACCAAAAATATGTTTGCTATTAGAAATCTTTGGCTGTCGGGGTCAGAGCGATAGTACAGCAGGGAGGGCATTAGCCTTGTTCAGAGATCACCCAGGTTCAATATGCGGCATCCCATACGGTGCTCCGAGCACCACCAGAAGTGGTCCCTGAGTGCAGAGTCAGGAGTTAGCCCTTATCACCACTGGGTATGTGTGAGTTCAAGATGTGGGTGCACGGCGTGCATTTGGTGGCTTAAGAGCCACGCCCAAGGCTTCTCCAGCAGAGGATCGGGGGATTAGAGGTGCTCGTTAAGAGCACTGTAAGTTTCTCTGGGGGGAGGACAGGGGAAGTTCACTGATGAAGCCTAGTGCACTTAGGGTTAATATTCAATAGGTATGAACTGCCCGCCCACCCAAAAAAAATCTCCAAAAATTAAAAAACAAAAACAAAAACCTTTGACTATATTATATTGGGCCAAATGTAGGTTTTTATGTTTGCTCAGTTTTCCAAAAAACAGTCAGTTCCAGCCCCTGGAGCCCTCACTCTCAGCCCTGTGGCCTCTCCACAGAACTGTGGCCGATTCTCATTTTAACAGCATAGCCCTTTGGGCCCTCCAGAGGTTCCGGCTCAATTCTTTCTCCAGTGCCCTCTGAGACGGTGAGAGCAATTGGAGCGTTTTCAGCACAGCTTCCAAGCACCATGGGCCAGTGGGCTGAGTGGCTCTGGTAGTTTCATCCACATTCTACTTCCTTACTGCCCACATCTGCACAGCCTGGGAAGTGTCTGGGGTGGTTGTTGATGATAATCAGGAGAGCCACAGGAGTTTGGCTCCTTAAGGGTATGTATCTTCTAGTGTACATATTCTTTCTAAAAGCAGATTTTTTTTTTTGCAGTCTGTTGAATCTTCAGTGTACTGGCCCACAAAGAGAGGCATAACCATATATGCTGAGCCCGATATACCAGCCCCCAGGTATGCACTCCGGAGTCGGGGTAAATCGACGGGAGATCCACACATGTTGGGTGTGTGTTACGGTAGGGTCATTCCTGGGACAGGAGAGACGCAGTCTGTGGATGCTCAGGGCTCCGGCTTTGGCAGTATGGCATGTAGGTGTAAGGTGTGGAGCTTGGGGCTGACTTGACGAATTTTAGAGGGGCCTCCTTGTTTGTCGCTCACCCTCACTCGTAGGTACCAGCCGCCTCAACATCTTTGCTCCTCTGGGGTGTAGCCAAGTTTGCCCTGAACATGAGTCACTCTCAGCTTTTCCTACTCCGGGGGTGGGGAGTGAATCAGTAACACTGGCCACGACTGACTGCTGGGTTCTGGGCTTGAATTGCATTGGCTGTGAGACAGTCTGGTTGGCAAAGGTACATGTGGAGTAGGAATAGGAGGGCATGAGAAGGCTCCCCACACCAAAAGGGAGGGCTTCCGATCTCGGATCTCGTTGGTGGGCATCCTGGTGTTTGTAGTGCCAGACGTGGGAGGGAAGATTGCCGTCAGATTGTTTGAGGTTATTATTGATACTGCGCTGCCACAGGCTCTGAAAATAAAGACAGTTTTCAGCCCCCTCCCCCCACCTACACATAAAAGTCAAACTAAAGTGTTGAGTCATCCTCACTTTCTGGCCTAGCAGCCTCTGATCTTGCTTTCCCGTGGCGATATCTGATTTTCCCAGTACTTTGTATGTCCAGTAATGTGGACGTATTTTGAATAGTCGGGCATGAGACGACTCTGATGTCTGTTGAAATCCTCTGGGGGATGTTGATAATTTGTTAGTGTCTAATTATTTTAGCAAGAGGCAGCCAGCTCCATTATACTTATATCTCAAGTTTTGCCTCGTTTTCTGTGGCCCTGAGCTTGGTTCAGTTTGGCCAGGTACTCCGGGCCTGTCCTGAATGAGGTCAGCTTGGAGTGAGACTGGGACTTGGATTGGGTCATCTATGGAAATAGTGCACCTCCCTCCCTCGCCTCTGTTGCACTCTTTTCTTTTTTCCAGAACTTTCTTCACATCTTATCATTTTCTAGCTGTTTACATGCCTCATGGTTTCTCTTAAAGAGACAGTCGTGCACGTCTGTGTGATTGGCACGTCTTGTGAACACATCACAAGGCAGCTGTCCACAGGAGAAATGAGAAAGAAACACGAGACTGGTCCATGGTCTTGAGACCACAGGCTTCCTGTGGAGGAAGGGAGAGGTTTCCCTCCAGACCTGAGGTGACAGCGCTGCTATGCGGTGTGCATTGGTCAGCTCAAGCGTCACACCTGGCTTGGGGAAGGAAAAAGCAAAAGAGAAAATCAGTTGCGCTTCCTGCTCACGCTGCTTCGGACGTGCTCTCTGGCTCACACACGGGCGTGTTCCTCTCAGGGTAGAAAAACGAGCATCTGGGGCTGGAGTGGTAGTCCATCAGGCAGAGCCTGGCAAGCTCCCCATGGCGTATTTGATATGCCAAATACATTAACGACAATAGGTCTCATTCCTCTGACCCTGAAAGAGCCTCCAATCATTGGGAAAGGATGAGTAAGAAGAGGCTGCTAAAATCTCAGGACTGGAAGGAATGGAGACGTTATTGGCACCTGCTCGAGTAACTTGACGATCACTGGGGTGACAGTGATGCAGTGATCTGCATAGTCGCGTCTCAGCTGACCCCCCAGAGGAGGGGCAGTCAGACCCAGGAAATCCCCTTTCCTGTACCCCTGCTTGCTCCTCACTAGTTGACTTCTCCACCACCGTCCCCCTCGCCCTTTTTTTATTTTGTCACTTTGTCCGGGGGTTCTGGTTGAAATAATTAGGGGAGGGAGGCTGAGGACATCTTCACCAGCACAACTGTCCAGATGAGCTCCATACCCAGCAGGCCACCTTATTCCTCAGTGGTGCTGCTTATGTTCTCTCAGAAAATAAAGACGCTGTTGCATTTGGTTAAAAGGGTTTAATGTTTTAAGACACTGACTTTTGTGTTTCCTAGTACTTTGTGTCAGAAGCCAAACGAGAAATCCTTCAGATTGGCCGAGAAGAAAGAATATGATGAGAAGAATGGCTGTGTGAAGTAGGGTTTGTTTCTTGGCCTGAATTTTTATCAAAATGAACATCACAAAATTGTAACAGGAGATGTTTGCGTGTAATTGCCCCACCAACTCCAGAGCTGTGGTCTCACTAACAGGCCGTGCACGCAGTCTCTCCTGTAGACTTCCATGTTATTTTTGTCTCAGCATTTTCTGGAATGGAACTTTAGGGTTTTTTGCGGGGGTGGGGGGTTGGGGAGAGATGTCTTGTCAGATTGACAAAGCATCTGTGTGATTTATCAATGGAGTAATAATATTATTGTACTCTTGTTTAATCCACAAATCTTTTTTCTCTCAGTTTCTGTGGTTTCTTACCATACCAGTCCAAAAACACTCCCGCATTCCAAGACATGGGTTCCAGGTGGCTCTGAAGCCATCAGAGTGATAAAGAATTCAGAATAGTTGAGGAGGAGACAGGCCACGCTGTGCCACCAGTTGGCCTTGGAGGAGGACATGTGCTGGGCTGCCAGCTTGCTGTCCATGTCCCCCGACCTGGAAGAGGCTCCGTAGGCCATCCCAGGGCCGGGTCTTAGAAGGCTGCCGCAGAGCTCCCGCTCACAGATCTGCGGGTACCCTTTATGCGGCCGCACAGTCACCCCCTCCCAGGACACCCTGGATGTCTCACTGTGATTTAAATCTCCCTTTTCCTGGAAACGAAATACCTGGTTTTGCTCGCATTGCTCATTTTTATTCATCTTTATTGTGGCACAATAACTTACCTCTGCAAAGTAGTCTATTACTTTTTTTTTCTTTTTTAAATTAGATTGTCTCCTCCTCGGCTAACTGTCCTGTTCATGGGACCCTCTAATAAGACTGTAGGTGCGAGGGAACCTGCTGGTTGAAGACCCGGCAGTAGAGGAGAGGGAAGCGGTGGGATTCTTGGAACTAGCGGGCCACTTGGTGATGGTGCAGTCTTTCGTCTTGTCCCAAGCATGTGACCCTGGCACTCTGCTCTGTCCCCACCCCATGACACAGCCTGTCCATGTGTGCTGTGGCTCTTGGACTGCCACGGACACACAGAGCAGAACGCGCTGCGCTGTAATTTTCCAGCTAAGCCCTGCAGGAGTGCAGTTATCTTACCTCTCCAAGAAAGAAAAGTCATAGCTCAGTAAACAGGGTCCCCACGCTTTCTTCTTTGCATTGTCCTTTTACCTGTTTTACAGATTATTGCAGTTTTTAAATCCAGATCCGCTGAGAGCTGATGGAATCTCTGATTTGAAGCAGGTATTTACAGCCCTAGAAAAAATTCAAACTAAATATCGATCACCTGTTAAATCCCTCTCCTTCCTTGTTCCATATTTGGGATTAGAAGAGGAATCCCTTATCCCTGACTGCCAAGCCAGACACGAAGGGTCCTGGTGTGGGCCCCTGACAGCAAAATCATTCTCCCTCTGCCCCCCTCTCCCTACTTTGCTCCCCTCCCCCTCCCCTTCTCCCCTCGACCCCAACCGCTTCTCTCCCCTGCAAAGGGGCTTTTGCGTTATTCTCTGTTTTTGTCTATTGACTGATTCCCCCCCCCTTAATAATTTTTTTTAAATGGAAGAATTTTCTAGTGAGTTATTGCTTTGCAGAAATTACTCTTTTACAGTGAAGGTCATAGATGACCTTTCTTTACTGTTGGTATTTTGGTGGTTTGGACATGCATGTGTGCAGGACACTAGCCTCTCGCCTCAGGCAGCTTGAGTTCCCTTCCGAGTTCCGTCCCGGCAGTACTAGGGGCAGTGCCTACCTTTTCATTGGTATTAAACCCTTGCATTTTCTTCATCTCGGTAAAGTGGTTGCTACCACACATGCCGTGCCTCTGGGCAGAGGGGTCCAGCGTTGTGTTCTCTTAGTTGCAGAAGCTGAAGTCAGGCACCCGGCAGCCCTTTGCAGTGCTCCGTAACAAGGTGGAACCGTGCTTATCTATGGATGTGGCACCACTTTCCACGGACCTGAAAAAGGTGAGGCCAGCTCCCTGGGAGTGAGGGGTCACCTTCCTAATGAAGGCTATTGGACTTATAATTAATTTCTTTGCTTTAAAAGTACTCTTTCAAGGGCTGGGACAATAAGCCTGAAACAAAAGGGCGGGTAGGGTGTTTACCTTGCACACAGCTGACCAAGGTTCTATCCCCAGCATCCCAAATGGTCCTCCAAGCACCGCCAGGTATAATTCCTGAGATGCAGAGCCAGGAGTAACCCCTGAGCATCTCAGGCTGTGGCCCAAAAACAACCGAAAACTCCTCAGAAAGCAAATACTCTTTTTAAGTTTTCGTTATTTCTCATTTATTTTTAAGTCCAGGTTAAGTTCTAAGTGAATTATTTTGTGTGTGTGAGCCATTATACATTCAAGTGCTTTTCTCAAGGAGCTTCCCAGATTGCCTCTAGAAAGAGGCTTAGAAAAAAATTGTCAGGATAATTTGAATATATTTATTAGCACCCTTCCTATTTTGGTTTTTGTTTGGGGCCACCCCCAGCTTTGTGCTCATGGATTGCTCCTGGAAATGCTCGGACGATGGGTGCTGGGGATCAAAGCTAGGCCTCCTGCATGCAGAACTTCCTCTCCTGGGCCCCAGCTTAGCGTTCTTTAATCACTTTATGGACCCATAGGATCACTGAATAAATGGGTCAGACCTGTATATCTGCTTCCTTCCCAATACCAAAAAAAGTTTGATAATTTTTTAAAGAGATAAGATGACAAGGATGAATAGAATGAGAGAGAATTTACTACAGGACACAGGCTTTTCATAGGCTTTTGAAAGATGGAACACAGCAGCAGAGGGTGGCAGGGCTAATAGAGGTGGGGTGTGAGTGAAGCACTTACCCTGTTCCCTGGACGTCCTCAGCAAGTTTCTCAGGAGAGATTGGAGGGACTCTCCCACCCAACCTCCACTACTCTTGTTTGTTTTGATTGACTGACTCTAGAAAATGACCTTCAGAAGATTTGGGGGATTATCCCAGTAAAAATGCCTGTTTGCTGTCCTTACCTACAGCAATGTGCTCCGTGCATGTGGTGATGAGTTGGGTTGGCTTTTGCTGCCTCCTTTAATATGAAAGTCTAAGGATGCTTAGACTTTCGAAGGAAGCCCTCCCCTTCACAAGCACAGATTGGATTCTTGGTTCTGAAGAGGGGCTCTCTGGATAGTACAGCAAGCAGGGCACTTGCCTTGCATGTGCCCAGCCTCTTCCCTGATCCCTGCCAGGAGTGATGCCTGAGAGCATAGCCAGTAGTAAGCCCTGAGCACCACTCTGTGTTGCCCCAAAACAAACAAAAACAACTCTGAAGAAAATAATGTAGGCACAGGAGAAAATGGTATAAAATGAATATCCTCAGAAACGAGAGATCATGGTTCATTATTGCGTGTATCTAACAATAATAGGGTGTTGGGGGAAACAGAGGCTTGGAAATGCTAATGTGGAACTAAAAACCAAAAGTAGGCTTGAGAGAGAAGATAGAACTGATCAGAAAGTTGAAGAAAAAGGCAAAGATATGAAAATTGGGTGTGGGGTAAGAGAATTAGAGGGCTGATTTAATATTTTAGAACTATAAAAAATAGTATTTCTAGAAAGAATGAACAAAGAGAGCCAAAAATTCTGACTGAAGTAACATGGGAACAATTTCTGGACCTGACAGATATCTGACTAAAAATGAAGAGATTCTACTTATCACAGCCTCAGCAAAATTCAGGAGAAAATTTGTGGGCAGTGTTTTTCTAATTAAATCTCCCACATTGGAGAGGCTCAGGTTATGAAGGTTTTCATGGAGAAGAGTCCCAGGCACAGGACCGGGAGTTAAAGTCGCTTTGGGCTTCTGACGGAAGCAGCCAGAGGAGTTCTGACTAAAGTCCTGAGGAGTGTGAGGCCTTGAGACCCTTAAGAAACTAGGAAGTGCCAAGGTCGGATGAAAAGATTGAAAACACGCAAGTCTCAAACCTTACCTTCTGTGCCCTTATTTTAAGGAGCTCCACCAAAGCAATATAACCCAGGAAAGAAGGCAGCCTGAGCTGTGTACCAAAGGGTGATGGTGCAGGAGGGCAGCGGTTTGCTGGGGCTGAGTAATGAACCCCAAGCCTGACTGGGAGTCAGGGCCTGGATGAGGAGGTTCTGGCGTTAACGATGCTGATGAGGGCAGCCTTCGGGAAACTAACTGGGTTGCACCAGCTGGTAGAGTGGAGGGAATGTTACCTAGGAAATACAGCCAGCAAAGTCATGCTTTAAAAATTCTTCCAAGTGAACTTAGAGCCCGGGAGGGTCAGTGCACCTGCTGTCCTATAGTCCATTCTTTGGCAGAGCCCAGAAGAACCCATCTTGTGGCTGGAGTTTGGATTTAGGAGCGTTGAGCAAGCTCGGTATTGGGAAGGTCCAGAGGGAGCTATTCCAGGGATTGTCAAGAGCCAAGTGACTGCGGAAACGGAGTGTGGGCTGGTTTCTGGTACTTACTGCATTCTTCTGGTTGTTTTGATGTCTTATAGGCTCTTCAAAGGAACAAGTTTCCAGGACCGAGCCACACTGCGTCTTACGCGTGGCCTCCCATCGCGCGGGGCTGTGATGTGGTGGTCATCTCTCACTGTGGAAACGACCCATTGTTGTACCTCCTGCCACTGCTCACAATTTTGCAAACAGGGGGCTGCTACAAGTCACTACCGAGTAGAAACGGAGTAAGTTGAGGACAGTTTTGTTTCCAGTGGTATGAGTGAACTATTTCACAGTAGGCCAACTTACTAACTTTGAGTAAGCTTGGTTTACGTTCCTCAGCTGGTCCCGGGCCAAGGTGGCAGACTCTCTCCCTCCTGCCATTACTCGCACGGTCTCATGGGGCCTTCCTGCTGGGCCGTTGGCTGAGATAGGAGAGTTTGCTTTTAGGGATGTGTCGTTGATGAAATTTTTTTCACTATTAGAATAACACATCTAATTGTCACGGCAATTCTTGGAAATAGTCATGCTATTATCCATGAGAAAACCAAACTTATAAAAGGTTGTTAGTGTCAATGTTCAGAGATGACAGTTGGTAAATGTAGGATTATCAGAATTTAGGTGTTAGGCCATCTTGTTCCATATTCTAGAAATCATTTCATAGGAACCTACTCCATTATTTGAGAATCCTGCTTAATTTTCTCCTGGGTTTTCCCAGAAATCATGGGGAAACCACTGAGGAAGGTGAGGGGATGGGCGAGGTGGATGCTGACAGCTGCTTGGTTGCACGAGGCGACATGTGTGGGCTCAACTCTGCACACAGGATACACGGCCGGCGGTGTTCTTACCATCCCAAGGTGAAGGGTAGCGACTCCTTTGGAAAAGACACACTTTTATTTTTCTAACTAGAAGTAGATGAGGTAGTTTAATGCTTTCTCTGTGGAAATCTTCATCAACTGTTCTCTATTGATCTCTAAAATAAAGTGGACACATTTCTTCCCTCTGCCCCCATTGGTTCTGGGGATCAAGCCCAGGACCTCACACATGCCAGGTGGGTATTCTGGCGTCTAGCTGCATCCCCCAGCTCTAAATCTGTACTCACCTTTCTCCTCTAGTTGACCACTGATCCCTGAGGCCCAGCCATGCCCTCTGCCTGCCCTGCTCTCTCTGCATCTTCCAACATCGCCATCGTTGGCCTGTCCTGGGGCCTCATGCCTGGAAGGTGGTCAAGAGACCCGAGGGAAAGAAAGAGGAGACTCATCTGTGCTTTCAGATTGTAGCCACCTGTGATGGGAAGGTGTTGGGTGGCCCGGGCATCTGCAGCATGGAGTCTATGGGCACAGGTGCAGGGGGCTTTTGGAAGCAGCCTCCTGAGGAGACTTGTCAAGCCCCTTTCCCCAGGTGGTTACTACCGCTTCCGCACAGAGCAGAAGCCCTGGAGCCAGGTGACCTGGTACAGATCCTCCGGCTGGGGGTAGCTGGCTTCCCCTCTCTGAGTCTCGGGCCCCTCACCTGTGAAGTGAAGTCGTGGCTTTTTTTTTTCTTTTTGGGTCACACCTGGTGATGCACAGGGGTTATTCCTGGCTCATGCACTCAGGAATTACTCCTGGTGGTGCTCAGGGGACCATATGGGTTGCTGGGAATCGAACCCGGGTAGGCCGCGTGCCCTACCTGCTGTGATATTGCTCCAGCCCCAAAGAAGTAGTGGCTTTTGACTGTTGTGAAGGCGTAGAGTAAGGCGTAGCAGAGTCGTGGTTCGATGCGGCTCAGTCCGTATAGAGACGCCCATCTAACTTTTCTGACCGGTACAGTGATCGCAGAGCCCACCATGTGCTCAGATGGTGCAGGGAGCTCACTATGCTTGCCCCTAACTTTGTCCAGCATTACATGCACATGTCTGTCTTTGCAGCCTCTGGCCGTCATCGTGTGCCCTGGCTGGAAGAAGGCCCAGTTCATTTTTGAGTTGCTGGGGGACTACAACCTGTCGTCCAAGCCTCTTCACCCCATGCTACTGACAATTGGACTCCACAAAGATGAAGCCAAGAACATGAAGCTGCCAAGAGGGTGTAAGCATCCTTTCCAAGCTGTTTTGTTTTCCCTGGAGAACACAGTAGACCTGCTAGGCAGGCCAGGAAATCATTGAGGACATGGGCAGCTGATGATCAGACCTTCCCTGTCAGGTCCTTGGGGGTGGGCATGGGGTAGGTCGGAGCTGCTGCAGAAACCACGTGGTTTGATGTATGGATCAGCCTTTACCACCATTCTGAAGAGAAAAACCTGGAGCTTAGGGAGGCAGACAGTGAAGAGGACACACAGTGACAGGTGGCACATGGTGACAGGAGAGACACGGTGACAGGAGATTCAATGACAGGTGACACAGTGACAGACATGGTGGCAAGAGACACAATGACTATAGGAAACACAGTGACAGGTGACAGACACATGGTGACAGGAGACACAGTGATGATAGGAGACACAGTGACAGACATGGTGACAAGAGACACGTGACAGGAGACATGGTGACAGAGGAGGCACAGTGATAGGAGACACAATGACTATAGGGAACACAGTGACAAGAGACAATGACGGGACTCTGACAGGAGACATGGTAACAGGAGAGACACAGTGACAGATGACACTGTGACAGGAGACATGGTGACAGAAGATATGGTAACAGAGGAGACAGTGATAGGAGACACAATGACTATAGGAGACACAGTGACAGGAGACTCACAGTGGCCAGAGACACAGTGATTGACAGGAGACAGTGACAGGAGACACATAGTGACAGGCAAAAGGTCTTGTCTCACCCACCCTAGCAAAAAAAAAAAAACAGCTTTTTTTGGTTTGTATTTGTTTCTGTAGAAACTGTGGGTTCTTACTGAAGGAAAATGGCAAAAAAAAATCATAGAAACCTTAACTGCTCGTTTTTTCTTTGAAAATATAGGTGATGTGATTGTCACGACACCACATAGCCTCCTGAGATTGCTCAAATACCAAAGCTTGTTGTTTCTTAGACTCTGTCACCTCATTTTGGATGAGGCAGAAGTACTGTTCGTTGAAGCTAATGAACAAGTAAGTGTGCCCACTCAGATGTCATTACTTCTCAGAAATATGTGCATGTACATTTACACATAGAAGCACACGTGTAAATAAAGTCTGAACTGCCTTTAGCAATCTGGAAATGTGTTTACTTCGGATGTAGCTGGTTAATTCAAACCAGTTTACTCTGAGGCTGAAGCAATAGTAGAGCAGGTAGGGCACTTGCCTTCCATGTGGCTGACTCAGGTTTCGTCCCCCGCATCCCATATGGTCTGCGGAGCCCCACCAGGAGGGATCCCTGAAGCACGGAGCCACGAGTCAGCCCAGAGCACCACCAGGTGTGTCCCCCAAACAAAACAAAAATATTAAGACAAATTTTCACTTTAGCTTTTTGTTCTTCCTTTTGGACCACACCTGGTGGTGCTCAGGAGCGCCTCCCGGGGTGGTGCTGGGTCACCCCTGGCAGTGCTCAGGGGCCCACCTGGGCCCTCGGGTGCAGAGCGAACCCCCCAGCTCTTCACGCAGCTCCTGGCTCCTTCACTTTCCTCGCGAAGAAAAGTGCCTGTGTCCGAGATTTCTTTTCAGGTGTTCTCTCTGGAGAGTAAAACTTCGTACGATGAATTCTTAAAATATCTAATAGTTTCCTGACTACATAATCCAACATTTTAATTTTGAAAAGCCTAACTTTGATTATCTTTTATACTCAGAGGAAATCTATCTTGGAGTATTTCCTGTTTTCTAATTCCCTGCCTGTTAATTGATGAGGTTAATTAATACTTTCGGAAATACATTTTATCTGTTAGTTTGTAGCTGGGATTTTGTGTGTGTGTGGAGTGGGGGTTGGGGGGGTTCCCAACTGGAGCTCAGAGGTTCAGAGGCCCCAGTGGTGAGTCTGACCACCAGACAATCGATGCTGCTCAAGCCTGCAGTGCTGGGAGAACCCAAGCCACTCCGCAGGGACGGGGGTACCCGGGCCATTCCAGTAGGGATGGGGGTACCCAGGCCACCCCAATATGGACGGCAGTTTCCAGGCCACTGAGGCAAGGATGGGGTCACCCAAGCCACCCCGGCAGGGATGGAGGCCTCCAGGTTGCCTGTGGTGATGCTCTGAGGATTATGTTGCACCAGGAACCAAACCTTGTCAGGCACACAGCCTAGCCATTGTACTACCTCCCGGTCCTATAATTTACTTTTGGGGGGTCATACCCGGTGATACTCAGACCTTACTCCTGACTCTATACTCAGGGATCATTTCTGGCACTGCTCAGGGACTGACTATATGGTTGCCAGGGACCAAACTTTGGCTTTGGTTGGTTGTGTGCAAGGCAAGTGCCATGTCCACTGCTATCTTCTCAGCTCCAATAACTTGCATTTTTTTGGTAAGGAACATTGTGAGAATCTTTATTACCTGCTTTATAGTAATTGGAAGGTACTGGATCATACGTGCATATCATAATTTATTTAAAAAGCACCTTGTTTTTGGACATTTATCAGTGTGTGTGTGTGTGTGTGTGTGTGTGTGTGTATGTCTAGAGACCACTTGATCACTTGACTTCCCATTAATCGTTGATTTCTCGAGCGGGCTCCAGTAATGTCTCCATTCATCCCTGTTGCATGCTAGTGTAGCCCAATGGCATCTGTTCGTTCTAGGAACACGAAGAGCCTCAAACTGATCGTTCATGATCTTGATGAAGAAGTCTGACCATCTGGTAGGT
>JAOXYA010495238.1:0-15008 GCA_028565675.1 Sorex palustris | reverse complement strand
ATGGGTCTTTGGGCCACACCCAGAAGTGTTCAGGGACTACTCCTAACTCTGAATGCTTGGGTTTGGTTCTGGTGGTTCACCCCCCCCGGACGCTGCCGGCTGGACCACACTGCTCGCTGCCCACTGCGCGAGGCTGGCCTTTCTCTAACTGTGCCGCCCACTTGGTGGCATCCTGTGGCCTATCATCGAACTGGTCACCTTGCAGACCTCCCCCTGCACCACCACCACCCCCCAAAAAGAAACACCCCATCTTTATTTTCTTTGCCAGCCGGGGCGTGCGAGGGGGAGAAGTTCCTTAAGATTAACGTAAAGTTCTGTGGTGCAGTGACCCCCACAGGACCTCTGAGCATATCTGAAAATGGGACTTTTGTAAGAAAATTGCTGGGGCTGGGGCAGGGACCCGCGGCTGGGGGGGGGGGGCGTCGCAGATTACCGTTTCAACTTAAATGACTCCTCGATTTCCAAGTTGTTTTCTGCTAGCAAAACATGTTTCTATTTTAATCTCAGGAAATGTTCATGCCAATTCAGGCTCAGGACATTATTTTAGGCAAACAGCTTGGTGTCATCCATTTCAGATCTTCAAGTGAAGCCCAAATATGTAGGAGTCAAAATATTTTTTTTTATTTTGCAAAACTCACATTTTTATTAAGCATAGTGCAGACTGGCGTCCAGGGCCCACTCCTTCGCCACTTCACCACCTTCTCTGTCCCCTGGCTCCGGGGCTCGGCTTGCAAATGGCCGAGCACAGCAGCCGGGGCTCTGGAGAAGATGCTAACCTGCAGGCTAACCTGCTCCGCCCCTCTCCTACCCGGCTGTACTTTGGCTCAGAAAATGCCCCTTCTTCCCTTCAGGGGTGTGCTGTCCGTGGCCTTCCATGGCAGGATGTGAAGACAGGACAGATACCCACAGTGAGAGCCCAGCTGAAGTCCGGTACCCAGTGCAATCCTCAGACCCAAGGACCTGGCGAGTCTGAGGGCCTGGGAGACGGTCGCTTCCTCCGTATTTCTCTTTCCCACGTCCCTCTGCTGCTGCTGGGCTGACCCAGGGCCACACAGGCCTGGAGGGGCTGTTGGGGGGGTGGTTCACCTGGCTGGGGGGCTTGGCCAGCTGCCACCTGTGCTCACACAGGACACACTCTTTTTGGGGTACTTGTGCTCATGCTGAGGGGTCTGCCTGATGCCCCCACACGTGTCCCAGGGGTCACTCTCCATCTGCGGTTCCCGCATGCTTCAGTGGCGGTGCCAGTACAGACCCCAGGCTGCAAGGACTGTGTCAGCTCTGGGGACACCACCACGGGGCACTCGCTGACCACTGACCCCTGACATGAGACACTCAGCAACCACTGTCTGTTACTTGTAAGACCACACAAGAATTAATGCTCTGAATTTTCCTTGAGCTTAGCTGCAGCCCTATCCTGAGGATTTCAACACAAAGCATTTCTAACCCTTGATTTCTGTCGTTATTTCTAACTTTTTATTTGACCTGAGTGGCTAGAGCGATAGCGCAGCGGTAGGGCGTTTGCCTTGCACGCAGCCAGCCCAGCCAAGCCAGGTTCGATTTCCCCACCCCTCTCTGAGAGCCCGGCAAGCTTCGGAGAGTATCTCGCACACACGGCAAAGCCTGGCAAGCTACCCGTGACATATTCAATATGCCAAACAGTAACAACAAGTCTCAAACTGGAGACGTTACTGGGCCCGCTCGAGCAAATCGATGAACAATGGGAGGACAGTGACAGGTATATTTGACCTGAATCCTGAATCCAACTCCTGCAGTGCTGTTTCTGCTCATTCATTGGGCCTATCTGCATGCCGTACCCCTGAGAGCACCCCCTTCCATCAGCCTAACCGCATAATGTACCCCCAAGAGCACTCCCTTCCTAGACTTCACAGAGCCCTCTGTGATTGCCCATTTTCTCCCCTCTGGAGAGGGGATCCCCACAAGGCTCAGGGGGCTCAGGGCGGGTTCCAGACACTGTGGTGCTGGATTACCTGGGTCTCCAGGCGGTGCTGGCTGAGAGTGATTCCAGCCACACCCATCCCAGGTGACCAAATGCCTGGGTTCGAAGCTGGGCCAGGCACCTGCATGTACCTTTGCACCACCCCCCATCCCTGCCCTTCCCTCTTTTTAAAGGTCCCAGCGAACTGTGGGTCGTGGAACCTGTCCCCTGGGGTCCTTGTGGGGGTCTTCTCCTGGCCCGTGCCCCACCCCCACCTTTCCTGCTCTGCTGCCTCCTTGCCTGGTCCCTGCTCCCCGGACCCTCCCAAACGGGGTGTACTGGGGCTAGGGGCGCGTCTTTTGCCCACTTCTCTCCGCTGCTTCATCCCTCCCCCAGGGCAGGAGCGGGACCCCTCGGGTTTCAGCTCCAGACCCCAGGGCTGCAGCTCCCGTCCTGCACCCAGCCAGGTCCACCCGTCCAGGGAGGCCTCGCGCCACTGCCCTATCAGGAGACAGAGCCACCCCTGGCCTCTGTTGGGGAGAGGAGAGGCTGCAGCTCAGCCTCCCCAGCTGCCGCACAGGGGGACAGCACGGCGAGGGGGACAGTGGATCGAAGCACAGTGCCCCTATGGTAGTGTTCGCAGAGCTTACACCGTCCCCATCGCGTGTCCAGAAGATGTGAGCGTGGAGCTCTGTCCTGCCTGGGGAACGCGAATGCTCATGAGCTTACACTGAACCGTCCCTGCCAGGGCCCAGGAGGTGTTGCTGTGGACTGAGGCCGAGTCCCAGTCTGGCCCAGCTTGGTCCAGTGTCTCAGAGCCTGCGTGCAGTGCCTGCGGTGTCCAGTCTGTCCACAATCCAGACAAAGCTGCCAACAGGGAAGGGCAGGGGACGCTGTTGCCTCAAAGACGGTTCCCCGACATGCGTTTGGCCAAGGATTGTCAGAACACAAGCCTATACTTTTTTTTTTTAATATTTTGGCTTTCTGGGTCACACCTGGCAATGCTCAGGGGTTTCTCCTGGCTCTGTACTCAGGAATTACTCCTGGCAGTGCTCAAGGGACCCTATGGGATGCTGGGAATCGAACCCGGGTCGGTCACGTGCCAGGTAAACACCCTCCCTGCTGCCCTATTGCTCTGGCCTTTTACTTGGGATTTTTTTTCTCTTGTGGACAGGGTTTTGGGGAACGGTTTTTCCCCAACATGCCCGGACACGTTGCACACCAGGTCTGGGTAGATGTAGGGCAAAGTATGACAGGCGTGCGGAGAAAAACCCTCCAGGAGCAGCTGTGGGCTGTGCCCCCAAGTATGTTCGGGGAATCCCCAAGGCGACTCTTTGCCACCTGGCCAGTGGTTCCGTCCAGATTGCTCCAGACCTGCAGTACTGGGGAGGGTAAGACTCCAGGGATAGTTGGGAATTCTTGGAACTCACTCCACTACAGCTGGTAAATGGTAGATCTGGGGAGGAATTTCCCAGGCATATGACCCCTGTGACCCACAGGATATTCTAGGGGCCCAAGTGAAAGTCACGTGACTGGGGGTCTTAGAGAGATGAGTGACTTACCTGAGGGCCAGGTCTGGGCTGGTTCAGGTCTGTGCCTCCAGTTATGCATGTGTCTCGTGCCTGAGTGTGCCACAGTCTGGCTCTCTGGCCAGGCAGAAGGAAGAGGTACGTTTCTAGGAACAGGGTTCAAGGGAAAGCCTGCGTGTTTTTGCGTGCCAGGAGTGTTCTGGTTGGACGACCAGCGAGCCTGGCCCTTGAGGACACTCTCTTGGCTAGAGGCTCTGAGCAGTGAACACCTTAGGTTTGCTTCTGGTTTGGGGCTACTCTGGGCTGCGCACTTGGGGGTGAGGTGCCCCCCCTCCCGCCTCCAGCTGCAGGTGTGAATTTCTACAGGCCTGGCAAGAACAATAGAAACTGAAGAAAGTGCCTCTTCTGTCCTCCTGTTTCCGGCTCTAAGATGCAGAGGCAGCTGACTGGCTGAGTGCTGGGGGGTGGGGGGATGACAGCTCCAATTCCCCTGGAGGAGTTGGGAGTTCAGAATGGGCTAGGTCAGAGGAAGTCAGACCATCAGACCCCCATTCACTGCCTCTGCAGGTTGAGCTGAAGACCCATGCCACACTTTACCTGGCTATGCTCTTTGCAACACCTGTGTGCTTAAAAACATGTACAGCACATACGCCATTCATGTGCTCCTATGCTGTATACAAGCACATACACACATGCGTTCACATATGTTTGCTTTCTTTTTTAGATAAACCAAGTACTCTTCGTTATGTTGAGCATGCAACTGGGAGAAAGTCTTTTACTGATGCAAATTACTTTTTTAAAAAAATTTTTATTAGTGAAACAATATGAGGTACAGTTGTAGACTTAAAAATTTTTTTGTGCTTGGGTTTCAATTATACAATGTTCAAGTACCCATCCCTCCACCAGTGCCCATTCTCCACCACCAATGCTCCCAGTATCCCTCCCAACCCCTATCCCCCATCCCCCCTGCCTGTGTGGCAGGGCATTCCCTTTTGTTCTCTCTCTCCTTTTGGGTGCTGTGGTTGATGCAAATTACTTTTATTTTAACCATTACTACCGAGTTTTTAAGAAAATATAGCCACTCCCCCTAGTTTTTGGTGGATCTGGGGATAAAACCCAGTTTTATCTGACACATACACAGCAAGGGTTTTACCTCTGAGCCCCAACATAAGCTCTTAAAATAAAAAAGAATGAGGATTATTTTGTAGACAACCTAGATCTCACTTCACCCGACTCTAAGAAATCATGCTGGCACTTTCAGTGGGGAAAGTGAATCTTCTTGAATATTCCTACAGGCATTAACCGTTCTGCTCGTGGGGCGAGGGAAGAATGTCTGTGGTCAGCAGCAACGCCACTCACAGCCACGAGGTCCTTTTGTGACTCAGTGTTTACTCTCTGATGAATATCTCGCCACAAATATTTTTGAATCAAGCTAATATGCAGGCAGAAGAGGGCTAGATATGAAACATTTTTGGTGTATTTGCACAAAATATCAATTAGCCAGCGAAGCTTACATTGTATACAGATTTTTTAAGAAAAAAAGAAACCATCTCCACTGTTTACCTAATCTAAATCGCTAAGATTTGAGAATTGTTTGAAATTCTCATGGAAAACGCCAATCGAGACACTTCGAGTAAAAGCCAAATGTTGCTTAGTAACTGGACATAACTGAAGGGGGAGCAGGAGGGTCTCCTCAGGCGACCCTCAGCCAGGACCCTGAGCAGGCGGCAAGGCTGGCACCTGGGCCAGCACCCTCTGACCCCACAGCTGAGCTCCCGTGTCCTCAGGCCAGGCTGGGAAGCAACTTCCTTTTAACTAAACACCCATTTAGCTCCATCTCACTGTTTTCATCCTGTGTCCTGAAATGTGTGGCTAAGGGTCCCAGGAGCACACCTGGGAGCACAGCAGGGAGCACCATTCTATGCCAGGAGCATGCCTGGGAGCCTTGGGGTTTTTCGTTTTGTTTTAACCTTAGCACAGATAGCCATGGGGAGCACCGTCCCATGCCAGGAGATACCCGGGAGCACGGCAGGGAGCAGTGTCCTATGCCAGGAGCATGCCTGGGAGCACGGTGGGGAGCACCATCCCATGCCAGGAGACGCCCGGGAGCACAGCGGGGAGAAGCGGCCGAGGGAAATAGACTGGCAATGTGTCCAAGCTCCAGTGACTTTAGAGTGAGCATCTTTATAGTGGAAAACAACAAGTTCCCAATATTTCTGGCCGTGTCCTCTCTGAAAGCCAGAGCCCTTTCCTCTCCAAGCTGGGGACACAAAGGGCCAAGTCAGCCTTCTGGACCCACCTGCAACAGTGGCTTCTTGTGGCCGACTGGCTCCTCTGGGGCCATCTGGGGCTCTGTGTGCTGTCTCCTCTCTGTTATTCGTCTCTGATTCTGCTGGAAACACATGGTGATGTTCAAGGGATGGCCTCCCCTGGGCCAGGCTCTCCGATAGCTCAGAGGGCCTGAGTTTAAATGCCCGGCATCACACGCTCCCCAAGAACCCTGGGGATGGGGTGACCCCCAGATTAAATCACCTCCCTTGAAATGCAGCCCCCAGTATGAAGTCTACCCAGCAAATTTCAAACAGACATTTGAAGGAAACACTCGCTCGCACTGCTGAGAGCTGCCAAGTGTCATGGAGAATAAATACCATAGGACTGAGCATGAAGACTTCCCTGGGTGCCCCAGCCTTGAAGGAAAGAGACTTCCCAGAGCACCCCAGCCCCGAGGGAAAGAGCGCAGTCTCCGTCTCTTGGTGTTCAGAGGGGATAGCGTTAAAAAGCCTGATACACACAGGTGGGGGTAAAAGGCTGGAGGCACAACAGAACACCCAAGGTGGTTTCCATAGTTAGTTGGGGTTTTTCGTTTTGTTTTAACCTTAGCACAGATAAAGAAATAAGGACGTCAGTCCAGATATGGTTTAGCAAAATATACCTTAAAAAAGCAATCGTGGGGGGTGAGGGAGGGGGGATACTGGGACATTGATGGTGGAAAATGTGCACTGGTGGAGAGATGGGGGATTATCATTGTATGACTGAAACTCAATCATGAAAGCTTTGTAACTGTATCTCTCAGTGACTCAATTAAAACAAAGAAAAAAGCAATCCTGGGGCTGAGAGGTAGCTCAGTGGGCTGGAGCCTCTCTCTGCAGGCAGGAGGCCCAGGTTGGATCTCCAGTGCATGGTTCCACCATGGAGCACTGCCATCTACCCTGAGTGGCATGGTCCCCAAACAAAAAACAGCCTCCCCCAAAAAATATTTAGAGAAGACATGGAAAATTAAAATATACCAATAATAAAAAAAAAGAAAAATTAACAAAATGTTAGTAGCTTCTGTCACTGTTCTCTCATTGTTCGTCAATTTGCTCGAGAAGGCCGAGAAACATTGTGAGGCTTGTTACTGTGTTTGGCATAATGAATACATCACAGGTAGCTTGCCAGGCGTAGCTTGCCAGGCTTTGCCATTCAGGCAATACTCTTGGTAGCTTGCCAGGCTTTCCAAGAGGGGCTGAGTAATCGAACTCGGGTCGGCAGTGCTGGCCGCATGCAAGGCAAATGCCCTACCCGGTGTGCTATTGCTCCAGCCCATTAGTAGCTTAAATAAAGTTCTTTTTGTCCTGTTTTCCAAATAACCTGGGGGGCATTTTAGACTATCGAACCAAGCATTTGAGAAAGAGAATCCCTGGATTACAAAAACAGTTCTGCAGAGCAGAAGAAATTCTCTGTGGAGCATCTAACGTGAGGGAATGGGCTCGGGATCCTGGCACCCATCGCAGACCCGGAGACCCTAAGAAATCGACCATCGTAGGCCAGGACACGCATCAGCACACGGCCCTAAAGACAACACAGAACTGGGAAAAGAAACTTATCCTGAGTAATGTAAGATGAGCTCAGAACATGAAAGGATGGTTTCATAATTTCGAATGTTATTAATGGGATTAGCCTCATTAACTACCCAAGGAAGGGAAAACAATCATCCGAGCACAGAAAAAGCATTTGCTAGAGTTAGCAAGCTACTCTGATGGGTGAGAGGCAGAGACTCAGGTGGGAGCGCTCAGATGCTAACTTCCCAGCGACCTGCACACTCCACGAGGCTCGCTCGTGTTTTCCCCGGCATGTGGCGAGCGGTGACGGGAGAGCAGAAGCAGGAGAGCCAGCAGGGCCGAGGAGGCTGGGGTGAACACAGAGGGTAATTGGCGTTAATTATTCTGCCCGGTTCACTTACTTCTGTCACGCATCCAAGATTTATAGCCAAGGCCGCCGTGGAAATTGGGTTAGGTTTGGAAGGGAGCCTGAGAAATACCGAGACAGGAAATTAGGCTCAAAATGTAAAATTAGGACCGTTTGATGATAATTCTAACACTCTACAGGCAACAATAGAGTAGGTGGGAAATGACACTTTTGAAGTCTTTGCACGTCTCTGAGAGAATATTAATTCCTAATTGTTCTCCTGTGACTTAAGCCCCTGAGACACATCTCTAAGGAAACACGAATCTGTTTTAGCAGAATTTCCCTGAGCTGCGGAGAGAGAGAGAGAGGTGAGTCTGTTGCTCTGGTCATCTTTCCAAGTCAGAGGGATGGGGGACATGGGAGGTCAACTCCTCTGGGGTTGGGACTGTCATCTCCAGCCATGCCAATCCAGAGAAACGAGGAGTGTCACTCTGCTGGGGGTGGGGTTGGCCGCTAAGTCTTCTCCATGTGTGGTCTTTCTCTTCCTTTTCTTGTGTCCTCGGATACAGAGATGACATCCCCTCCTGGCCCATTCCTAGTCCAGCGACAAACACGCCCCCACGTCTCACCTGAGTGGACAGTCCTCCACCTGGCAGAATGACACCAGGGAACCTCAGCCCTATTCACCCGCGGGTTCAGTGTGGCATCATTAGACCTAGAGGCTGAGTCGGAAGTGTGATGAGACACGAATCTCGTGCAAATAGCAGATTTGAATCCAAGGAATGTGAGACCTTTTAGAAACTGCAGTGACCGTGTGTATTTGATTCATCTCTAGCACAGGCGGCTGACTCCCAGCTGGCCAACTCCCTTCTCCACCCACGGGCCCTTCCGACCTGGCCTCCTTCCTGCGGTCCCCTGTTCTGGTTGACCCCTAGTCTTGTGCTACCCCTGCCCAGAATTAACATCCAGTTTACCTGTGGGCCCCTTTGGAATATCCTGTAGCCCTGCAGGGGGCCAAGGTCTCTAGCCAAGACTGGCTTTAACTGCCTAAGGTAAATTTTCACCCCTACCTCTGCCTGTGCAAGCCTCGTAGCTTACTTTTCCGAAGTGCTGAGAATATCTTCAAGCATACGTTGTTCCTTTTCTTCTCTTTGGCTTCTGGGACACACCCAGCTGTGCTCAGGGTTTACTCCTGGTTCCGTGCCCAGGGGTCACTCCTGGCAATGCTCAGGCATATGAAGTGCTAGAGGTTGGCCGCATGCAACCAAGTGCCCTAACTCAGGTACTGCCCAGGTCGTTGTCCTTATCAACTTATGTACCACACCCCCAGAACTCTACTGAACGACTTCTTACTCTGCCAGCTGCAGCTGCTACTCTAAAGAGGTAGAACCAGGCGGGAAGGACAGCGTGGGACTGACACAGTCATCAGAAGGAGTCAGACTGAGCAGCAGCTTCTCGGTTCTCACTGAAGATGCTCTAGTGAGGAGAAAGGGCATCTCTTGCTACACCCATCCCATGGCTGCTGCTTCTGTGGCTGCCCACCGGGTAATTACTAAGCACCCCTCTGAGACATGCTGTAGGCTGGGCAAGGGTTATGACAATAAACCAAATTAACTTTGGGCAAGCACCTTCTCTCCTTGCTGGAAACACCTCTCCTCCCCGCTTCTCCACCACACAAAAGAATTTTCTGGTTATCTTTTTTCACCAAAGCTATCCAGATGACACAGGCAGCAACGGTCATGGCTTTGTGTCTTTATGGCCTTGGTTTTGTGAACTGTAATTTAAGGACATCAAACAAAGCAAGTGCAGCAAAAACTAAAGCCACTGCCCCACAACCCTGGTTCCTGGATGCTTGTGTATCTCTGCCTCCCCACCTGCCCTGCCCAAGGAGGGTGTAAACCATCCTAGTGGGTAATCAGTGGTGCTGGACAGCAGACGGAAGGCATAATAACACACTCCAGGGTGCTGGGACATCTCTGGGAGATGCACTCAGGTTGAGCTGAGCAGAAACCTTCTTCCAGCTGGTGACGGCTCATGCTGTTATGGCGTGTTCAGAGCTGCGAGCTCTTCAGCAAATGGACTATTTGCTGCTCAACTTTGTTTTCTTGCTTGTTCTGTGAAGTTGCCCTTTAGCCAGATTAAAGTCGATGTAAGACAACCGAACATGGATTTGAATAAAATCTGGCTTCCTAAGAGAGCTGCCTGCAGCGCTGATCATTTGCTTCTCTGTGGTGGAACACTGAATTCTGGGACAAGGTCTGTGCTCTCCAGGTTAGCGCTACTTAATGCTGTTTGGAGTCAAGGGCCCTTTTGAGAATCTAATTAAAACCATGCCCCTCTCTCTAGGAAAACACGTGTCCATCTGAACTCAGGGGTCATCTAGAGGCCGCAATCACATTCTCTGTAGGAGGGTCACTGACCCCTAGCATTACAGTCAAACATGAGACTGATTCTGCTGTCAAAACGTGCAAAGAAGTTGCAATCATTTAGTATGTGCAATTTTGGTAGAAGTATTCAAAAGAACAGGAAATTAAGAAAGTCCTAACTAGCTTATTCTATTAATGGATTCAAATCAACAGGGGCAAGTTAGATCTTTCTAATGGCACTGTGATAATGGAACCTAATAATGTCAATAAAATACCAGATTTTTGCCACCCACCAGAAGGAATCCTTGCTGGGCTAAACATTTAAATGTAAAAACTTGGAACAGAGGATGCAGTGCACAGGTAGAGCACTTTGCATATGTGAAATCCTGGGCTCAATTCCCAGCACTGCACACACATAAACAAAGTGAAAATAAAAGCCTCAAAGAATTAGAATGCCAAATATACAAGTGAGCCTTTTAATCCGTAGGTGGGAAACAAAACTTTCTACACAGAAACCACAAGGAAGAGTGACATATATGGGAAAATGAATAAACCTTGTATAGAGTATAAAATCAAACCAAACCCATTTCTTCCTTTAAACTGTTTTAAGGGCCAACTTAAAAAACAATCACAATAATTATGGAAAAGGCCGAGAATAGCCCTTTTTAATCAGGTAAAAAGATTAAAATGCCAGATGAAAAATGAACAACACATCTGAATAGCCAATCTGGTTTCAAAGAAAGATGGCTCATTAAATTAAGTGAATAAATTGGTCAATGGGCAATTCGTAGCATACAAATAACCATTAGATTAAAAAAAAATCAGCAGTCATAGGTAGAGCTTCAAGAGTGAAACTCTGTGGAGCGATAGCACAGTGGGTAGGGTGTTTGCCTTGCACGTGGCCGACCCAAGTTCAATTCTTAGCATCCCATATGGTCCCCTGAGCACTGCCAGGAGTAATTCCTGAGTGCAGAGCCAGGAGTAACGCCTGTGCATTGCCAGGTTTGACCCAAAAAGCAATAAATAAATAAATAAATAAATAAACAAGAATGAAACTCAAAAGGAGAATTTTTCTCCTTCCTGCCTGTTCAACCAGCCATGCCTCAAAGGAAGGTTATGGTGTGCCCATAGGCTGGGGCCATGGGCAGTCATGGTGCTCCTCAGTGCTCCTGGGAGCCTGTGCTCAATGTCCCAGAGGAGCATTTGGCTCCACCCATCTGGCACTTTCCCATCAGAGAATCTGCAAACCTGAAACTCCATGTAATGACAGTCTTGCTGATCTTCTATACCCACCAGCAAAGAAACCCTCTGAGTATTCTTCAGGAACATTCTTCTCTGGAGGCAAGTGTGAGGCACCTTCCTGGCCCTTCCCTCTCCCATCCCTTCTCCCCCTTCCTGCCTTCAGCTGTGCCTGTCTGACCCTTTTCCCCAGGGCTGCGGGCCAGCTGTGCGGGGGACCAGGAATTGAGTCAGGGCTAACTTGGGTGTCAGAGGATAAGGGCGGGGGGCTTCCTCCTTGGGTACAACTTCAAAAGGTACAAGGGAGGACCGGGTCCCCTGGCAAACCCTCACCAACGCCCATAGATCTGTCTGAAGCCCAAGTGTGGTTCTAACGCTGTTGCTCTAACCCTTGCTCTCAGCTGACTCCGGATCTGCGTTTGCTGTGAAACGGCTCCTCAGCCTCTAAGTGTGCCTGCTAATGGCATGTGTGCTGGGGGTCAGCCTGAGGACTTAGACTGCATGAGTTGCTATTTATAAACGGCTTAGAATAGTGTCTGCAAAGAGTATGCAGGGCATTAGCCATTTGTTAAAGAATTCTGTTCAATTAATTTGAGTGCACAAAAGTCTAAGAGGATAAATAACAAAAGATTTAACAATGAGTCACTTAATTTCTATTTTCATTTGGTCACATCTTCTATTTTTTTTTATGACTGCTTATCTAGTGTTAAAAAAATCTGTTCAGAATTTCCTAAGTTGAACTGAGATTCTGCTTTTACAGTGTTTAAGGGGCTTCGGAGAGAGTGCGACGTGTCAGAATACACCTGCTCATGAGGTCCTGGGTTCCATCCCCAGCACGCACACACAAGGTCACTTTAAAATGCCGTTAGTATTGGCACATATCTCTAATTCCACTGTGGAAGTTAACAGAAACAGAAGCTTCGAGAAATTCTGTGACTGGAATGTTTCCTGAACCATGGAGTGAAGAAGCTGATGTTGCTGGGATGTTAGTAATTCTATCCCTACTTCAGAGCCGGGCTGAACAGTTAATGAAAGACGTGCTCTGGTGTCTAACGTTACAACCTTGCGGGCCGGCTTTGCTCTTGATGGACACGAGTGGGTGAGACCAGGTCACTAGCGGGGACTGGTCACTGCAGAGCCCTCCTGGGCCCGACCTGGCTCCTTTTCACTTGTCTTGGCTGCAAAGGAGCCTCAGCAAGACACCAGTGTGACTGCAGTCCTCTCCCGCTTCGTACTCTTCAGACTTGGTTCTCGGGGGAGGGGACTCTGAGCAGCAGGGGAGCACTGGGCCAGGCACCTCCGGAGTCCATAGGCTTCCCCTTCCTGGGAGAAGGGAGATGAGGCCTCAGAACAAAGAAGGGGTGAGGCCAGGCCATGGCAGGGTAGGGAGGACTGATTCCCAGAAGTGGAAAGATGTGAGGAGCTCTGGGTAAGACCTTAAGCATCCTGGGAACCTTTTAGGTCTCCTTCACAATATCTCCGCGGTAATAACGGTCCAGCAAGTCCAAAAGAAGGGATAAGTGAAGTCTGGTGTATATGCATGTAGGAGATTCACTGAGGAATAGAGCACTGGAGACACAGAACATCATCCCCCAAAGCAGGCAGTGTGGAACAGGGCCGGTGAGAGAAAGGCCTATACACTATGGGATTCACAGAAACCAGAGAGGCCAGGTGGGAGCCCCTAGGCCCGGCACCTAAAACACAAACAAAAACAGGCAAAACAAAGGGCCGATAGGGATCAGGGAGCGGTTGCCTCTGGGGGCAGGGAGGGCACAACAGAACTTTCTGGTTTGATGGAAAGATTTTGGATCCTATAGCTAGGGGTGGTTGCCTGGATGCGTGCAGTTATCAAAACTCAGCAAGATGAACACTTATAAACTGTTGTGCTAAGTTATAGCTATTTAAAAAAAAACAGTGTAAATGTGCAGGTTGCTGATATGTGTAGACGACTAAAATACTCAGGACTGAGAATACGTTCTTAAAAAATATCCCAGAAAAATAAAGCTTCATATCCCGCTCCCTAAATTATTTGTTTGTATTGTTTATTTATGATTACTCATTTTATATTATTAATTTATATGATCATTTATATTATTCATTTATATTATTCATATTAGTTTTAGTTTCTAGCGAGGAAGGGGTTATCTGCTATAAAGTAAAGCCCTTTCCCCCCTCACATTCTAGGAACAGGAAATCATAAAAAATAATTGATAGCTGAAAACGAAACCTGGTGACACTTATTTTCTGAGAGAAAGAACTTGGTTATTCCCTCTGCTCCCACGTGATCCAGCTCCGTGGGCAAAGCAGAACCTGCCTGACTCACCGTAGCCTCCAGAGCAGCCTGCCGAGAACAATGTCTCCTCGCCACCACGTACATACAGGCTTCAGTTCCTCTGTGGTTACCAACTAGTTAAGAGTTCATGTTAACTAGTCAAATTCCATGTTCCCAGAATGCGAGGTTGACTGCAAAGACTTCTGAGGATGTTATCATATGAAAGTAAGAAATCAGTGACGATTCCTTTTTGGAACTTAACAGGAAATCGATGTAAAAGCAGTAGATGAAATGAACTACAAATCCGAAAATCAAAAGTTCAACTGATTAGATTCTTTTTTTTAAAAAAAATCATAGAAAAGGTACAATCATTTGAAATACAGAAGGGAGCCCCTCATTGGGCTCTGGTCCCCAGGGGGAGGGACCCTGGGCCCCGTGGGGAAAGGCGGCCCCCCCAGCACATCTGGGGCCCTTCTCCATCCAGCTGCTCTGTGGCTTTCCCCGCATGGCGGCTCGGCTGGCCGGTGCCTCCTAGACGGGGACCCCCACAATCATGTTGTTCTTGGGTGAGCAGCTCTCCGGCTCCATGGAGATGACGTGGGCCGAGTAGCCGCGTTCCTCAGCAGCTCGAGCGCGGTCCAGGTCCACAAGGCACATGCACTGCTTCCCTGCAAGGAGAGACACATGTGGCCACAGCCCGGGGAACCTTGTCCCGTGGAACTTGGCCAGTACAGAGGGAAGACACCAACCAGGAGAGGCACAGTTGTGTATCTCCAACAACTTAAGAAACCTTTTCTCTCTCTCTCTTTTTTTTCTTTTTGGGTCACACCCAGGTTGCTCCTGGCTCTGCACTCAGGAATTACTCCTGGCAGTGCTTGGGAGACCACATGCAGTGCTGGGGATCAAACCCAGGTCAGCAACGTGCAAGGCAAATGCCCTATCCTCTCTACCATAGCTCCGGCCCCAAGAAACCTTTTCAAATGTCCTATTAAGTTAATCTCAAAGAAAATCTAGATTCTATCCTCCAAGTAGTTAAAAACCTAGTTGTTAAAGCCCTTTCCTCTGCATGCCTATGAAAACACAGTATTTGCAACTCTGTGTGTATGTGTGTGTGTGTGTGTGAGGGTAGGTGGGGATCTGTAAGAATATTCAAATAATAGCAAATCTGAAAAATGTCACATTTTTCCACCTGGCGTTTCCAGAGTAATGGAGACCTGAAAAATGAAGACTTTGGAGACAGCTCAGTAGAGCACTGGTTTCCGGCACTGAATGCCGAGATGAACAGTCCTCGTTTCCAGGGTCTTGCGAGCACCTTGTAAAGAGTCTACCCCACTGGCCTTACAATCATTGGATGACAAAAGGGGTAAACTGACTGGCAAGTAAAATGGTCAGACAAAAACTTCCATTCCAAAAGCTGATTCGAGCGGGTAGGGCGTTTGCCTTGCATGCGGCTGACCCGGGTTCAATTCCCAGCATCCCATATGGTCCCCTGAGCACCG
>JAOXYA010495232.1:0-15008 GCA_028565675.1 Sorex palustris | reverse complement strand
CTTTTTGGGTCACACCCAGCGATGCACAGGGGTTACTCCTGGCTCATGCACTCAGGAATTATTCCTGGTGGTGCTCAGGAAACCTGATGGGATGCTGGGAGTTGAACCCAGGTCGGCCGCATGCAAGGCAAGCGCCTACCCGCGGTGCTATCACCCCAGCCTTACAGTTCCTTAATTCTTCCCCCCCTCCAGGCCTTGGCGTTGTCCAGGCCCTTCCCTTGTCCTCCTTGCAGAATCCAGACAAGATGATTCTGCTCCTTGCTGCTCTCCCGTTAGGAACTCCCCACCTATACACCAGATAAGGGGGTCCTTATCTCCCCCATAGCAGAAGGTTTCTGTGTGCGCCAACCTCTCCCCGCTTCTCGGTGGGTTCCCTGAGGACAAGTAACCTGTGTTTTTCTCACTGGTTCTCAGGGTTCTAGAATGGTCACCTGAGACCACACAGAGCCGGCATGCAGAGGCAACAACCCGGGCCCCTCCACTTTGTGGCCGAAGGAACTTCTCCCATCTGGTCCCAGACTGGCCAGGGAGCTGCTCCCTGTGGAAACCACAGACTGGGAGGGGAAGCATCCCTTCCAGAACTTTCCTGGGGCTGGTCCATTAGCCTTGGAGGATGGCTTGGTGTTATTTCAACTACAGACCAGGTCCCCGGGCGGATGGGCCAGGCCTGGGTGGGGTCACCTGAGGAGACTCACTGGAGAGCTTCCCTTCCCCAACTCCTCGGGGGAGAGCGAGGGGTAAGGTGTGTGGTCAGCTGGGCCTGACCAGCAGGCATTGGAGACAGGGGGGCCCCAGAGGCCATGCGGCCAGCTACTTCCTGCCCCTCCGTCCTGCCTCCATCTTCTCAGTCTGAGTAACTCACGGCACGCCCCTAAAGTTCCAGAACCTGGGGCTAGAGGATAGCACCGCGGGGAGGGCATTTTTCCTTGCACGCTGTTGACCCAGGTTTGATTCCCAGCATCCCATAGGGTCTCCCGAGCACTGCCAGGAGTAATTCCTGAGTGCAGAGCCAGGAGGAACCCCTGCGCATTGCCTACTGTAACCTAAAAAGCAAAAAAAACAAAAACAAAAACAAAAACAAAAACAAAACCTCAAAAAACAAAAATCAAAAACAAATTCCAGAATCTCTGCCCTTCCTGTTTCTCTCTGTGTGGGGTGCAGGGCCCCCCAGGCTGCTGCTGGCGAGGCCCCTGGCCGGATGGACAGCTCACGCCTTTCTTGGCACCCTGACAGACGCTGCCCTGGTATTCCCACCACAGAAACCAGAGCCTGAAATAGGAACGGGGACGCCCGAGTAAGCCAACCCCCGGAGGCCTGTCTGTGGCCAGCGGGCCAGCCGTTATTTGCAGAGTTTTAGGGAACAGAGCTGGGCTTGGGAGGTTGAGCACCCCCAGGGAGGGAGGACAGTGGGTGGACACTGAGCTCAGGCCTGTGAAGGTACAGACGAGCCCACCTGGTCTATTCTGGGTGAAGGTGGGTTCAGGGAGGGCTGCCTGGTGGAGGTCACATCTAAGCAAAGACTTGGGGTTTGAGCTAGGCAAAGGGGGGAGGAGGAGTGAGAGCAAATGGTAGAGGCAAGGCACAGGGCCCAAGGGAGAGAGCCGGGCAGTACACTTTGTTTGTTTGGGGACCACACCTGGCCGTACTCAGGAATCACTCTGGGAGGGCTGGAACCCGATGTAGTGCGGGGCTTGAACCGGGTCAGCTGTGTGCAAGGCAAGGCTCTAACCCACCGTGGGATCTCGGCAGCCCTAGCCTGGCACTTTTTTTTTTTTTTTGCTTTTGAGGGTCACACCCGGCGATGCTCAGGGGTTATTCCTGGCTCTGCATTCAGGAATTAACTCATGGTGGTGCACGGGGGACCATATGGGATGCTGAAAATCGAACCCGGGTCAGCCGCGTGCAAGGCAAGTGCCCTACCCGCTGTGTTATCGCTCCGGCCCTTAGCCTGGTACTTTTTAGGGAAATTACAAGTGCCTTGATCTGGCAGCAGGACACTGATGAGGCAGGGACGAGCATCTGAAGGCCAGATCATGAACAGCTGTTTGTTTCGGGGCCACACCGGGCGGTGCTCAGGGGTTACTTAGTGGTTCTGCACTCAGAAATTACTCCTGGTGGTGCTCAGGGGACCATCTGGGATGCCAGGGACTGAATTGGGTTGACCGCATGCAAGGCAAACGCCCTCCCCGCTGGACTCTCTCTCCGGCTCCATGATAGGTCTGTCTGATGGGTGACATGCGCCTGGCAAATGGCTAGTGCCGGCTCTGACAGGTGCCCTAGGTCCTGCCGGCAGCAGAGGGCGGAAGCCGGCAGCAGCCCAGCAGACTTTGACCTCCTTAGAACCAGGCAGGAAGCCGGCAGCAGTCGAACAGACTTTGGCCTCCTTAGGACCGCCAGGCAGCCTGAGGAGTAGGAGGAGAGGAACAGAAGAAAGTGTGACATTTCTGAAAAGAGGAAACCAGGTGGGGGCCCCCGATGCCCCTCAACAGCACGGAGGTAAAATGCTGGGTGGGGCTTGGAGGACGCGGCCAAGACAGTGCCTCGAGCTGCAAGCATCAACGCGCCCACCCGCCGCGTCTGGCCAGGGGCGTCCGGCGAGGGTCATTCGGGGCAAGGGAAGCAGACACAAAACAGCATCGGGTGATTCCCGTTTGGGCAAGACGGAGCAGAGGCAAGTTGGAACAAAGAGGCCTGTGCTGGGGGGAACGGCAAGCCTTTTCCGCGGAGAGAGGGAGGCAACTTTCACAGAGAGGCGAGCGACGGTCACCCTGCTGGGCTTCACGATGGGGATCCTGATGGTCACTGTTCATGTGATGTGACAAATTGTTTCTCAATATTTTACCTTTTTCACTTTCCTGTAAGTCTAAATTTGTTTGTGGTTTTTTGTTTTCCTTTCTGGGTCACACCCAATGATACACTAGGGGTCACTCCTGGCTCTGCACTCAGGAATTACTCCTGGCGGTGCTCAGGGGGCATATGGGATGCTGGAAATCAAACCCGGGTCGGTCGCGTGCAAGGCAAACACCTTACTTGCTGTGCTATCGCCCCAGTCCCTGTGGGGTTGGTTTGAACCCAGTCCCTCTGCATGCAAGGCATGCACTCTACCACTCAGCCACACCCCCAGTCCTATGCCTGTTACTTGTTTTGGCCATTCCCAGTGACACTAGGGGGACTGCAGTGTCAGGGGTCGAGCCTGTGGTTCCCACATGCAAATAATGCACTCCAGTCTTTGAGTCATATTTCCCCAGTCCAGTTTGCCTTTTGGGGGTCTGGAGCAATAGTACAGAGGGTACTTGCCCTGCATGTATTCAACCTGGGTTCAATCCCTGGTACTCCGTATCTATTGTCTAGTTCTCACTCTTGGAGAACCCGACAGGCTATCGAGTGATCCTGCCTGCACGGCAGAGTCTGGCAAGCTCCCCGTGGCGTATTCGATATGCCAAAACCCAGTAACAATACGGGGTCTCATTCCCTTGACCCTGTGGCACTTGCTAAAATCTCAGGGCTAGGATGAATGGAGACATTACTGGTGCCTGCTCGAGGAAATCGATGAACAACGGGATGGCAGTGATACAGTGAGCACCAGCAGGAGTGACCCCTAAGCCTAGAACTAGGAGTAAGCCCTGAGCTCTGTTGTGTTTGCCTTTTCTTTCTCTCTCTTGGCCCATGGTGGTGTTCAGGGATTTCTTCCTCTGTGTTCCGGAGTCACTCATAGAGGTGCTTGGTGGGCCAGGCAGTGAGTGCTGGGGATCATATTCGAGTTTCTGCCCACAAGCACGGACTTCTGTCTTTTGGGTCATCTCCTTGGCCCCTAGTTGAATTTTCTTGTGGGGAGGCACACCCATAGGTCCTCAGGGTTTACTCCTGGCTCTGTACTTAGGGATCACTCCTGGCAGGGTTCAGAGGACCATATAGGGTGCCAGGTATCGAACCCAGATTGGTCTCATGCAAGGCAATTGCCCTACAGCGTCCTATCTTTCTAGCCCACCAGTCTGCTATTCTTAAGTATTAAAATGTTTAAAAGAGGGGGAGAGAGGTATAGTAGGAAGGGTGCTTGCCTGGCCCGTAGTTGACTGGGTTCAACTCCGCATCCCATACAGTGCACCGCCAGGGGTAATTCCTGAGTGCAGAGCCAGGAGTGACCTCTGAGCATTTCCAGGTGTGATAAAAACAAAACCAACCAAAATGTTCAAGAGGAGCCAGATCCAGTGACGGTACAGAGGGGAGGGTGTTTGTCTTACACGCGGCTGACCCAGGTTCGATTCCCAGCATTCCAAATGGTCCCCAGAGCATCGCTAGAAGTGCTCTCCTGAGCACAGAGCCAGAAATAACTCCTCAGCCATCAGGTGTGACCCAAATGCTAAAAAAATAAATAAATAAAATAAAATAAAATAAATAAAAGAAGCTAGATAGTCAAGGCGTCAAGACATGTTCCTTGCATGCTGCCCCAACCAGGAAGGACACAGATTGATCCCTGAGCACCGCCAGGGTTGTCACCCCTGAGGAGAGGCAGAAATAGGCCCTGAGCATCACCTGGTGTAGCCAACGCCCTCTTCCCCAGGAAAAAGGTTGAAAAAGCAATGGGGCTCGTTCTAAGGAGGACAGAGATCAATTCCGTGTGGAAAGTGAGGAGGGCAGTGAAGACTAGAGGCCCGGGGATAAGATCCGAGGTAGACAAGGAGGGTTAAGAGCTGTGTTGAACCATCTGAGGGAGAGAACCCACGAAAGGCTGAAGTGGCGGGGCTGGAGCAATAGCACAGCGGGTAGGGCGTTTGCCTTGCACGTGGCTGACCCGGGTTCGATTCCCAGCATCCCATATGGTCCCCCGAGCACCGCCAGTAGTGATTCCTGAGTGCAAAGCCAGGAGTAACCCCTGAGCATCATTGGGTGTGACCCAAAAAGCAAAAAAAAAAACAAAACCCTGGTTCAATCCCTGGCACAGCCTGGTCCCCCAGCACTGCCAGGAGCCTCCCCGAGCATCACCTGGGCCAACTCCTAGAGCAAACAGAGAAAAGCAAGAGCATATGCGCACTCGGCAGCAGAGCGCCACAGCCAGTCTTGGGTGACTTGATGGATCACCTGGGGTGCTGGGGAGCAAACCCATACACAAAAGTTTTTTAAAAATCCACAACGCCGTGAATCAGGGAGTTCCTGGCAATGTTGGCCGGGGCTGCATTTCTCCTGCGAAAGTGGAGTGCGAGTGGGAGAAGTCACAGGAATCCTTCTGGGAGCACCCCGTCACCGAAGGCTGACACCCCTGAGTGCTAGAACCAGCCTCCATCTGGGTGCGGGGCTTCTCCTGTTGGAACATCGGTCTGTGGGCCCCACAGAACGGCCACGCCACCTCACTCTCTAATTATCCCCTTGCCTGCTGGGGCTCCCCCAAGGGCCACACTCCGGGCTGAGGGTCCTTGGTGTGGGGCCCAGCCTGCCTCCCCAGAACCCAACTGCCCATGGCTGGTCAGTAATTGCAGAAAAGGAAGTGGTCCCTCGCAGCTTGGCCGAAACGCCTCTCCCCCGGGTCACTGTCCACTTTATGGGCCTGACTCAGGCCCTTGGGGGGCTCAGGATTCCTCTAGGGGGCCAAGGTGTCTGCTGCACAGACAGGGGGACCAGTGAGATGCTCTGGCCCGTGGGGCTGTGGCCGCTGAGGGGCCGGCCAGGCCAGGGCGCAGCACACTTTTCTAAGCAGAGCTGGGGTCATGCCCCTAGCTCCGTCTTTGCGTTTCCAAGATGGAAGCGAAACTCTGATCTCATCCCTTGGATGCGTGGATGTGGACACCGCCCTGAGGGTGGGCCCGCTGTGTCCCCCACCCAGTGAGCGCTGAGCTCAGTGAGGGGACCAGGGCCAGAAGGGCTCAGCTCACTCTGGGCTATCTTTCACCCCACACGCCACCCAGCTCCTTAGCCCTGAAGAAGGTGCAGATGGGAACCAGGAAAAGGGGAGGACAGCCCAGCCCTCTTCACCGCTGTACCCAGGTGCTGGGACCAGTGCCGGGGCCAGGCACTGCAGAGGCCGTGACCTTCCTGAGAGGTCACACACTGGCTTATCTCCCTGCAACGAGAGCCCCCTCAGGTCCCCCCTCGGAAGAGAGGCGGAGGGGCCGGAAAGAGGAGGCTCTTATCTGCCCCCCAGTGACCGGTTGGAATGTGTCCCCTGATAGGAAGCTTCAGACGTGTGGGGCTGGCTGATAAGGGTTCTGGGGGCCTGCAGGGTGTGCAGAGGGTTTGGTCCAGGGGCTCCCCCCAGCCTGTGATGTGAAGGAAGTGCAGGAGAGGAAACGGAAGAGTTCTTTGTTCATTCATTCATTCATTCATTCATTCATTTATCTTTCTTCCCTTTCCTGCTGTTGTATGTGGGGGGAACCACTCACCCTCAACGAGCCTGGGGGCCTGGGGACACCCCTACAGAGAGTGAGGGGTGCTCGGGGATGTGCAGAGTTTGGGGAGCAGACCCCAGGCCTTGCACAGGCTAGGTCTGTGGTAGACCAGTGAGCCCCTTCCTTCCCCATCTCTCTGTCCACCCACTCACTTTCTCAATAGCTGCTCACCGTGGAAATGGACAGCAGAGTTTGAGAGTGGAGGTGGGATGCTGAGGACTGGAGAGATAGAACGGGGGAGGGAGCTTGCCTAGCATGCAGCTGACCCAGGTTCGATCCCCGCGTCCCACGTGATCCCTGAGTACAGAGCCTGGAGCAAACCCTGAGCACTGCCGGCTGTGGCCCAAAAGCAAAGGGTGGGTGGGTTTGAAGATGAGGTGACAGGGGCCATACTGAGGGCCTGGGTCTCCCCACCTATGAAATGGGGCAGACAAACACGGTGTGTGGCTTTCACTCCTGCTCGCAAGCCAACCGGGGTGTTCCCAGGCAGGGCTGTGCCCTGGAGCTTAGGGGGAGGGGACCAGCGGGCTGAGAGCCGGAAGCAGTGCCCTCTCTCTTAGCCTCCTCCTTGGGGTCCATCTTCTTTTGGTCTCCGCAGCCTGGCCCCCTCTGAGTCACAGCCACCCCTCAGTGAACCCCCTCACCCCCATTTCTGAGCACAGGGATCCTCTCTCCAGATAGTGTCCACCTCATGGGACCCAGTGGGGTGCCAATGTCCTCCAGTCGAGTCTGAGGGTCTGTGTGACCCCCAGACTCTGCTGGTCCACTCCTGCCCTGCAGAAGGACCTCCATCTGCAGGACAGTCGTGAATCACACAATGCACCCCACAAATAGCATCTTCTGGAAGCTTGGGCATGTTGCTGGGTGTCCCTGTGGGCGGGGCCTGGGTGACGGGTGAGCCTGATAGGTCCAGTGATGGGCGGGGCCGGACGAGGGCGGGGCCATATTATGGGCGGGTCCCTCGGTGGGCGGGGCCTGGCGGCAGACCCCACCCCCTGCAGGTGGCCCCTGGCACACAGACCCGCAGGCTTTGAGCTGCAGGTTCGCAGGCAGGAGGCCTCCCCGGGAGCCTGTTTTGGGGGCTCATCTCCGAGTCCCGTGATGCGGGAACTCAAGCGCCCCTGACTTAGGTCTGGCCGACCCGAGCAGGACTCCCACCGCCACGCCCAGCCCCGCGGTCCCCAGCCCTTTCCCCAGCAGCCCCCCTCCAGCCTCTCCTGGGTGTAATTTGTAATTCGCATGGAGGAGACCCCCTCGTTGCCACTGAGGGACCCAGGAGGAAAGGGTCAAGCTGCGTGGACGGGTCAGGAGGGCTCGCGTGCCCACAGTGGGGTCTTTGGGGGGGGGACCTCTAGCTTTCAACTCCAGGTGCTCCAAAACGCTGTCTTGGTTTCCTCACCTCCAAGGCGGGGGTTCCTAAAACAGCCCTAGGTTTTTGCAGTGAGGACCCAGTGAGTAGAGATTAAGTCTGGGGTTCTTCTGCAAATCCCCACGTTTCCCCAAAACCACCCGTCTCAGATGCCCCCCGAGTGGCGTTTCTGTCCCACAGTGCCCTCTAGCGGGCAAATGTGTTGGTTTCGGAGCTTCCCTCCCCGAGTCATTTGGGTTTCAAAGCTTCTGATCCTCGAAGGGTCTGATCTGATGGGCTGAAATCCACGACGCCTATGACGGCAGAACAGGAGGGTGCAAAGGAAGAGAGCCTTCCCTTCTGAGCACGCAGGACAGAAGAGCCTTCCTGCTCCGGGTCTTGGATGCTCCTGGACCGGCCATACCCCCGTGATTTGGCCTAATGTCCTCTGTAAACAGCTGCACAGCCCCTGAGGCCAAGTAAGGTAGTGGGCCTCAGGAAGGGGAAGAGGGGGTCCCAGGGCCAGAGAGATGGCTCAGAGTATGCTATGTATTTGATGTACTCCACGGTATGGCCCCTGAGCACTGCTGGGAAGGACATCAGTGTGTGAGATCAGGGGACTAGGGTCCTGCACACCAGCCCTTGGGGGTGCTTGGTGTTTCTCTAGTCCAAGCTGCTGGAGATGGACTTCAAGTGAGTGAGGCTGGTTGTGGGCCCCAGGGGTCCCTTCATGAGATTGCTGAACATTTGCCTAGAGCATCCCTGAGTGAAATCTTCCTGCCTCCCAGAAGCCCCTGCTCCCCCAGGCTGAGTACCAGGGTCCGCCAACAGCTGGCCACGTGCTCAGGGACCCCACTGGTATCATCCTCTATGCCTCTCCCAGGCAGCAGTGGGTTCTCTCCTTTCCATTCGTGGGTGGTTAGGCAGAATAGTAAGGCAGCGAGGCAGTAAGCTGGGTGCCAGGGGGCATGTCCTGGGGACCTGGGGGAGCAGACTGGGAGCACCTCAGCTTGGGGAGGTGTGTGAACAGCCACTGAGTCAAGCAGGAACCCTACTGACTGCAGAGTGAAATGAGTTGAACTCGAGGTTTATTTCCAATCCAGGGCACCTGTCACTGTCACTGTCCTCCCTTGTTCATCGATTTGCTTGAGCGGGCCCAGTAACATCGTGAGACTTGTTACTGTGTTTGGCATATTGAATACATCACTGGTAGCTTGCCAGGCTTTGCCATGCGGGTGAGATACTCTTGGTAGCTTGCCGGGCTCTCCTAGAGGGGCAGAGGAATCGAACTCGGGTCAGCCATGTCGGCTGCGTGCAAAGCAAACGCCCTACCTGCTGTGCTATCACCAGGGCACCTGCTTTGGCAAAACTCATTTCCAGGAGCCAGAGCGATAGCACAGCTAATAGAGAGCTAATCTTGCATGTGGCTGACCCCAGTTCCATCCCCAGCACCCCATGCAGTACCCTGAGCCTTCAGGAGTGATCCTGAGCACAGAACCAGGAGTTAGTCCTGAGCACAACTGAATGTGGCCCCCAAACAAAACTCATTTCTGCTAACTTATTGTTATTATTATATTTTGCTTTTTGGGTCACACCCAGTGATTCCCAGTGGTTACCCCTGGCTCTGCACTCAGGGGTCACTCCTGATGAATCACTGCTGAGGGTCCTCGGGGGACCAAATGAGATGCCGGGGATCGAACCTGGGTCAGCCGCGTGCAAGGCAAACGTCCTCCCTGCTGTCCTATTGCTCCGGCCCCTCTGCTAACTTATTTTTACAAAGGTAAACAATTATATGTTTTTCGTTTGTTCGTTTTTGTTTGGGGGCCACAACCAGCCATGCTTGGGCTTACTCGTGGCTCTGCACTCAGGGATCACTCCAGGTGGGACAGGAGAACCATTTGGGGTGCTGGGGAACCTGGTTGGGCATGTGCAAAGCAAGATTCCGATGGCGTGAAGGTTCTGACACATTCTCCTCCTGCGGAAAGCGGGTGGGAGGTTCCAGCCCTCGCAGCGAGCCTCGTGCCCTCTGGCTTCTCGTGTCAGGAAGGACACGCGGGGACGCGGGTGGGCTTCCTCCTGTGGTTGCATCCATTTCCCTTCCCACCTGTGTCCCTGAAACCCAGAGTGGCCACTCCACCAGTAACTCGCGCTGGGTGGTTGTTATTATTCTTCATGATTTGTCGTTTTTATTAGATGTGTGAGTCACTTGGTGCTGAGGCGCCGTCCTCACTGGCTCTCCTCAGCTTTGGGGATTCACAAATGTTCGGAAGTGCAGCTGGAAGCTGGAGACGTGGCGTAAGTGGTGGAACAAGGGCCCGTGTGGGGGAGGCTCTGGGCTCAACCCTGGCATTGCATGGTCCCTGAACACCCCCAGAAGTGGCCCTTGCTCCCCTCAGCCCCTGCACTAACCATATTTACAAGCAGAGCCCAGGACGTGATTCAGGGACAGCTCACAGGCTTTCCGTGGGTGAGGGCTGAGGTTCGATCCCCAACATCGCCAGGAAAAACTGACCTTGTTTTAGGCCCATGGATGTAGCTCAGCTGTAGAGCACTTTCCTGGCAAGTCTCAGGCCCTGGGTTCGACCCCCAAGTCAGTCCAGAAGAAATTAGTTTATAAATACTAGTTTGGGGATTAGTGAGGAAGTGTAGCAGAGAGCTTGCCTTGCCTGCAGTCAACTGGATTCGATTCCTGGCACCACACACAGTTCCCTGAATCCACCAGGACTAAGTCCTGAGCACTGCTGACTGTGGGCCTCCCACAAACCCCCTCTCCCGCCAAAAAAAAAAAAAAAAAGAACTTCATTGGAATAGTAAAGGACCTTCCCTCAGTGTGGAGGCACATAGCGCCCTCTCCTCTGCCGTTAGCCCTACAAGCCCACCTTCAACCCTGAGCCCCACCTTTGGCCCTGCACCCCACCCTTGGCCCTGCACCCTACCTTCATTCCTGCATCTGCTGAACGTGTCAGATCTTTGCCAGCCATTCTCTCAATGGTGGGGCAGGGGACTAGACTCCCAAGCAGTGCTCAGAGCCACTCCCGGGGATTCTCAGTTCTGTGTGTGTGTGTGGGGGGGGTTCCTGGATGAGGGACTGTGTGCCAGGGACCAGCAGGATCACCCTGCTGGTGCTTCGGGACCTCCAGGGTCACACCTGGAAATGCTCAGGGGGTCACGTGGTACCAGAGATCCAACCTGGGTCAGACACGTGCAGGATGGAGCTCTAGTCCCTGCATTTTCTCTCCAGTCTCCCATTTTCCAATTTCGTTACCACTTTTACTACAGACATTTTCAACACAGCAGGAAGAACAAATGATTCCCAGTGGTAATTAAGTTTCTGCTCTTGCTACTGAGAAACCTCAAAGAAGACTTCGAAACATTTCTCATTAAGTTGAAAGTGATCTGGGAACGGGTGGGATAGAGGATGGTGGGAGAGCGAAGATGGAGAGGCTGCGTGCCCCTTTGATGGCCACACGCTGCCTGGGTAGCTTCGGAGTCATTGTCTCACCCAATCTCCAGGCTAAGCCAGGCTTGCAGGGAGGGTCCATTGAAAAAGATGAACTGGGGGCCGGAGGAATGGGCAGGGAGGGTCCAGCAGGAAGGGAGGCACTTGCCTTGCAAGCAACCAATGTGAGTTTGATCCTTGGTACCACATATAGTCCCTCAAGTCCTTCAGGAGTGACTCCTAAATGCAGAGCCAGGAGTAAGGGTGGCGTGACCACCCTCCCCCCAAGATCGCTTTCTTTTCCAGATGTGCCCCTGTGTTTCTTCTTAGGAGGGTTATATCACTTTGTGAGTGAAAGTAAAAATTTTAGGGGTCAGAGCAATAGTACAGCAGGTTGGGTACTTGTCTTAGATTCAATCTAGATTCAATCCCCGGCACCACATACAGTCCCCTGAGCTCAACTAGGAGTCATCCCTGAGAACCACCAGGAAAGAAAGAAAAAGGGAAAAGTACAGGGCTGGCGCTGGAGTGATAGCACAGCAGGTAGGACGTTTGCCTTGCATGCAGCCAACGCGGATTCGATTCCCAGCCTCCCATATGGTTCCCTGAGCACAGCCAGGGGTAATTCCTGAGTGTAGAGCCAGGTGTAACCCCTGTGCATCGCCGGTGTGACCCAAAAAAGAAAAAAAAGTACAAGGCCAGGGAGATAGTACAGCAAGTAGGGTGCTTGCCTTGCATGCAGCAGACCTGGGTTTGATCCCCAGCATTCCATATGACTCCCCTGAGCCCACCAGGAGTGATCCCTGAACATAGAGGCTGAAGTAAGACATCACTGGCTGTACCACCCCCCCAATATAAAAAAGAAAAGTCAAAGTCGCAGGGCTGGAGTGGTAGTATGGGAATGAAGGCACATGCCTTCCACACAGCTGAGTTAGGTTTGATCCATGTCATCATTGGGCAAATTGAGCATGGCTGGGTACAGCCCTGAGGCTCCCACACGATGCCAGCGGTGATGTTCATATGATGCCCTGCTCTTCAGGGCACAAGCAGCACAGCTTCCTCTAGCTTTGAACCACTGGCCCAGTTGGCGAGAATTGCTGGGGGGGGGGGTCTTTCAGCCTCCTGAATACTGCTTGTAAAAAAAAAGAGAGAAAAAGAAAAAGAAAGAGCATCTTGACCAGTTTCTAGGCACATCCCCTAAGTATGGCTATTGGCTGGGCAAACTTTTTCATTAGATCAACACATCTGATGATACTCAGGGTTTACTTCTGCCTTTGTACTCAGGGATCACTCCTGGTGGGGCTCAGAGAACCATATGGGATGCTGGGGATCGAAGGATCAAACACTGGTCAGTTGCATGCAGGCAAGTGCCCCTCCCTGCTATACTATAAGTTCTTGGTTTCTCTAACCCTTGGTTTCCTCATCTCTAAAGTGAAAGTGGTTAGGGAAGTGGCTGGTTGGTGTCGTGTGTATAGAAGTCCTGCATTTTTGTTCCCCAACATCAAAGAAAGACAATAAAGTAATAAAACAGGTGGTGGGTAAGAGAGAGCAGGAAAAGTGATTGCCTTGAGGTGACTGGTCCAGGTTCAACCCCTGGTACTGTATGTGGTCCCCTGAGCCCTCCATGAGTCATCCCTGAGCGCAGAGTCAGGAGTCACCCCTGAGCAATACTGGGTGTGACCCAAAACCTGAAATAAGATAAAAGATAGTAGTGGTGATAGTAACCTACTTTTGTAGTGTCATTACTGTTGTTGCTTCAGCCTTGATGCCCCCTGCTGGTTCCTTCGTTCTTTTTTCCCCCCTATCGCAGTGCTTAGGGCTTACTTCTGGCTCTGTGCTCAGGGATCAGTCCTGGCAGGATCAAGGAACCATATGGGTTGTCAGGAATTGAACCCCGGTTGGAAGCCTGCAAATGGAAGTGTCCTAGCGACCTACTACAACTCTGCTGCCCCCTGCTGGCTCTTACGAGCAACGGGCTTTCTATTCATCAACTCTGGCGATCACTGTCACTGTCACTGTCATCTCGTTGTTCATGGATAGTAAAAAGGTCGCTCTCAGGTCCTGCTGTACTGCATTCTAGGCTATGGTGTCTTTCTCATGTGTCTCTTTCCCCCTAGGTAATTGTAAGGATGTGGCATGACTTGATATAGAGTATTTTCTACTCCAGACTGGGATTCAAGTCTCCTTCTTCCAAACCTTATGGGGGAGGGGGGAGGCGTCTGGAGGTATCTGCCTCACTGTCCCCATGACTCCTATGTGAAAAGTCTTGAAGGCAGCTGGCTGACTTAACGGACCTCACCTCATGGCGCCACCCAGTCCCCTGGTTGGCATGTCAGTCTGGTGCAACAGCAAACACAAGCCATGAGCCACAAGAGTCAGTTTCAATTGACAAAATTGTAGTAAAGCAAGATCACTGATCGACCATTTCCTTTCTTTTTTGGGGGGGGGCGCTTTTTGGGTTCCACGCAGTGATGCTCAGGGGTTACTCCTGGCTTTGCACTGAGGAATAATCACTCCTGATTGTGTTCAGGGACCATATGGAATGCCCGGGATGGAACCTGGGTGGGCTCCGCCCCCCCCTTTCCTTTTTCTTGGCTCTGCCTCGGCTGGACATTGCGCCTCACTTTCAGACTCTGTTGCCAGTTTCACCACTGGTCATCTTTGTCATCGGGAGTCAGTGAGCCCTGCAGAAAACCTTTCAGGAAGTGCATCTCGGCGCTGGCGGGAGGGAACCTGCAACATCTTCGGGGCTTTTTGCAGTGTGGGACCCGCAAGTCTGTCAACTTCAACCCCGCAGTCTCTGCAGAGATGCTCATGCGCACAGAGGACGTTCTTAATTCTACACGGAGTGAGGTTAGGGTCAGGGCTCACTGGCGTGCAGGACACTCCCGCAGACACTGGCCGGGCCTCTGGGCGGTCCCTCTCGCACCCTTTCAGGCAGAAGGGCCCGGTAGCTAGCAGTGTGTCTTTGGGACCGCTTTCTTTCCACGCTCTCGCCCCCAAGGCAAGGGTCAGCCTGGTGCAACAACAAGCACAGGCCGAGAGCTTTGCAGGCACCTTTCAGCGTTCCCGGGCCGCAGAAGCGCCACCTCTTAGGCGCCCCGAGGAGTCCAGCGGACGCTGGGCGCCCGCTGAAGTAGCAACACAGTCTCTCCCCTGCTAGGTTCCACAGCCGCGCGGGCCCGAGCAGCGGCTGCAGGCTCGCCGGCAGCCCCGGCCCCGCTCCGCCCTCCGGGGGCGGTCCCGACGCCCCCCCCTCCCCCCGCCTCCTCTCCAGGGCTGCCCCCGGCGGGTCTGTAGCATCTTGGTCCACGTACCTAGTCGGTAAATTCCTGCAGCACTTCGGCCAATCGGAGGCAGGAGGCGGTGACTTTATCCAATCGCATTCCTCCAACAACCATTGACAGGTGGAACAACCAATAGTACCCCAAGAAGAAACAGGGAGGGCGGGGAAAGGAGAAGGGCTGTGGCCACAAGACCCCACCCTCCCGCTGAGAAGTGGAGGTTCTGGGCATGCGTGAAGGGGGCTTTAGGGCACAGCCGGGACCTTCCATGGGTGTGTCCAGCCATTCATGCTTGGCGTGAACGCAAACCACTCACCCACTCTGTGAGTATTTAATTAAAAACTAGACAGACCCGTTCTGGAGAGACAGTGTAGCGGGTCCAGCAACAAGGATGCTTGCCTTGTACACGACTGACCCAGGCTCCATCTCCCGCACCGCGAGCCCCGCCAGGAGTGATCCCTGAGCACCGCAGGATGTGGTCCCAAACCCAAAACAAGAAAAGCGAAACATATCACACTGATTCACTTATACAAGCACTAAAAATACTGATGTTAATT
>JAOXYA010495217.1:0-15009 GCA_028565675.1 Sorex palustris | reverse complement strand
GCCGGGCTCTCCAAGAGGGGCGAAGGAATCGAACTCGGGTCGGCCATGTTGGCTGCGTGCAAGGCAAACGCCCTACCGCTGTGCTATCGCAGCAGAGGATCCAGGTAGCATAATAACAGCAGCTGAGCAGAAGATCAAGGCGCTCCAAGATGAGAAAAAGGAAACTGCTAGGAAACAGCAGAAGGTAGAAAATAGTCTGAAAAGAAATGTACAACAATGCCAGAGAACTATGGGATGAACTTAAGAGGAACAATGTAAGAATCATTGGATTCTTGAAGAGCAGGAAGGGAAATATAATGAGAAATAATACTTAAAGAAAGTATTGATAAGCACTTCTCAGAGTTAAGGTATCCAGGCACTGAGATCCAAAACACTGAAGGGTCCCAGCAACATTACATTCAACAAGGAAAACTCCAGTCACATTGTTCTTTAAATGACCAAATCCAAGGATAAAGGCAGAATACTGAAAGCCGCAAGACCAAAAAGGGAACTTACATACAAAGAAAAGATCATAAGATGTACAGCAGATCTATCAAAGGAGACTCTACGAACCAGAAGACAATGTGGACGAATATAATACAAAACTCAGTGAAAAGAACACCTCAGCGAGAACACTAGGGCAGCTAGATTATCATTCAGATTTGAAGGAGTGACAGAGCTTTATGAATAGTCCACAGCTCAGGGAATTTATAACCTTGAAAACAGTTTTGCAAGAAACTTTAAAGGGTCTTCTTCAAAGCACAGGACAGACTTCCCAGCACAAGGCATTGAAACGGCCCTTATTCGTGGTGCTTATGGTTGTCCTCCAATAGACTAAGAAAGGTGTGTTTACTCCTATCTTGCAAAGGGATTTTATAAATTTTTAATAATGAATTATCATCTCATTTACATCGAATGTTCTATGTCTTATCAGCTTCTTTTTTTACATTCAGATATTTTATTATAATATTTTACTTATTAATGCAGACACTTAAGCAGTATCTATAATATTATCCAATATAAAACTAATAGTGCCTTTTCCTTGGATAAAGCATTGTACTATTATAGGCATTTATATTTTTTCATTTTATATTTATATTTTTCCATTTAAATTTTCTTAATTCTCTTAACTCTTACTAGATTCTTATTTGTAGGTTTTGCCTATTTCATGGAAACACTAAAACATATTAGCACATAATTTTTAATAGTTTCGCTTATGTCAGGGAAGACATGATAATAACCACAATAATACTCAAGTACAAAATAAAATTTAATGTAATGTATTTTAAATCACAGAGTTGAAAACTTAGTTATGTAAATAAGAATAGGCAGTATACTATATTTAACTGGTTTGAACTTCTTTATTTACATAGGTTAAAATCATGTAGCAATCGATTATCACAAACTGACATTTATTTTCTGATCATTTCATTTGCCATTCCTTTAAGTTTTGCTGGAGCAAGTAATACGAAATAAATTTGTTCCATGCCTGTTAAGTGGGAGGGAACTGGGGGCATTGATGGAGGGAGTGGGACACTGGTGCTGGATCAGTGCTGGGACAACGTTGTATGCCCAGAACGTTATATTTCCTTTGAAAATCATGGTGTCTTAATAAAACTAAAATCAAAGTAAATGAATGGCCATAACAGATCAAGAAATCTTTAAAGACTTACCCAGGGAATCATTCGGCCGAAATCCTACCAGAACCCCAGAAGGCGGAAGAACAAATCCACTTTGGGGGAAGCTTCCCCCTCCTGGATCATGAAGGGCATCTTCACTTCCTCCAGGCTCTGCCTCTGAGGGGGATGGAGCGGCTGCCCTGGACGTCCTGGTGGCGAGGTCGGAGGCCTCAGGGAATCCCTCCGCTTCCCTTGGGAGCCCGAGACTGACAGCGAGAGACTGGAGCGCAGGCTGGGCGCTGCTGTGGGCGGAGTGGGTGGCAGGCACGCCGTCTGCCCTCTGGACGGAGGGGCTCCGGAGAGTGGGGAGGCCCCTTAGCACCTCTCTGCCTGCAGACGCCGGAACAGAAGATGACACACATGAGGGCATCTCTGGGGGACAAGAAAGCCAAGTCTCTGGGTACCAGCCTTCTTACACCCTCAGACAAATCCAGCCGCTCTGGGTAGAGACTGGTGACACGCCATTTCCTCCTCCCTGCTCTGCACAGGGTTACATGAGAAGCAGTGAGCTCCTTCACCAAGCACAGGGAAAGCTACTACTCGGGTTAGAAGGAAAAGCAGGAGTCTCTCGCCACTGGCCACCGTGGCTCTGTATAAAGGCAGGTTAATATGCTGCTCTTAAGTTCTACCTCCCAGCTTGTCCAAGGCAGGTCATTGGCTATAGCCCGGGTTTCCGGTACTGGGGCTTGCTCAAATGTAATTTAGATGAAAATCCAATACCTAGACATGAATTAAAGTGGGGTCGCATCAGAGAGCCTGGCCTGGGATATTCACTAGGAGATCTCAACCCTGCAAAGTTGGAACAGGATGTGCCTAGCACAAGAATCCCCCCCACCACCACCTTGTCACCGTGTGGCTCTTTCTTATCCTACCCTCCTGGCCACCCCAAACTGAATTGCACTTGCCTCAACAGGGCAGCTGTTACCCCTAGTTTAAAGGCTCTGTGACAGTGCCCCAGCCATATGCCACTCCAGGGGGCCCCAGGAGTTACCCAAATTTTATGTTGGGAACAATTCACCAGATGAAATGGAGGATGATACTGGATAATTGTCCAAAGGACTGGGGGTCGCAGAGAGGCACCAAGTGGAGCATATGCTTTGTCTGCGGGGACTCGTCCATTCCAGCACCTCATGGTTCTGGAGCATTGCTAGGAGTCAGGAGCAGCCCTGGGACACCCCCGCCCCTAAAAAAGGATGGAGGGGCAGGAGTAATGGAACAGTGCACAGGTTCTTGCCTTTCACAAGGCCAACTTGGGTTCTATCCTCAGCACCACAGATGGTCCCAGAGACCCTCCAGGAGTGATTCGCACACACAGAGCCAGGAGTGAGTCCTAAGCACTGCCAGGTGTGGCCCCAAAACAACAACAACAACAACAAAAAACATAAAGAGAGAGCCTCAAGAATGAAACTGTATGTGTTCACTATAAGTATTTTAAAGTATTTTACTAACTACGCTATCTTCGCAGAATGATGTCATCATTGGTGAAATAGAGTTACTGATAGTAAGAAATAAAGAAGAATTTTTAAAATTCTGTTATGAATTTCTCAGTTTAAAAAATACAGAATTGTATGCTTCCGATCAAAATGTTCAGTCTACTCTACATAGATTTGGGTAGTTTGCTATTGGTTCCCTTCTACAAAGAACTTTCTGGAGGGCAGCCTGAGAACTGACCTCCAGAAGAGCACTCTGAACTCTTCATTCCAAAAAGGAACAAGCTGCAGGAGCACTGCAGAGCAGGAGAAACACAGTGTGCATGATCCAAAGGCAAGAAAAAAAGGATGCTTTTCTTTACTTTTGTTTGTTTGTGTGTTTTTGGGTCACAACCAGCCATTCACAGGGTTTACTCCTGGCTCTGCACTCAGGAATTACTCCTGGCGGTGCTCAAGGGACCATATGGGATGCTGGGAATTGAACCCTGGTTGGCCGCATGCAAGGCAATGTCCTACCCACTGTGCTATTGCTCCAACCCCTTTTCTTTACTTCTTAAACCAAAAATAACAATCTTAAAAGGTACCTATATAAGAAAAGACTTCTGAATTGTTCATTATGCTCCAGGAACTAGAAAGTTTTCTTATAAATGGCTCCTTGACCACTTGTCCTTTGGGTAATTGTGCCCCAAAGCATAAGTAAATTTGAAATATCGTGAGGAAGTGAGCACAGAAAGCAAAATGTTTCCTCTCACTCGTACAGACCATAGAACTGGCTCTATCTAGACCACAGACCACGGCTTCGGCCAATAGACTGTGAAGAAGATAAAACAGAGATGCGGGAGACCAAGAAACAAGAGACAGCCCCTGACACAGAAGTCCTCAGGCTACCCCCAACCACCCTACTTAACAGCAAAACACAAAGAATGAGCTTCAGTATTAAAGCAGGTCAGCCCACTGGAATTATGCCCGCTCCTCACTCAACCAATTGACTTCTCAAGTCTAATTCATTCAAGTTCTCAGATGATCCATCAAATTACTAGGTTTTCTTTCAAAATGACTCCCAGGAATCTGCTTTATTTCACTCACTCAATGTCCAGTGGCAATTAGACTGGACTTGCCTATATAGCTGTCCAACAAATCGATGGCCAAAGAAACACAATAGCAAAGGTCACCAATGTTGAAAGTCACAAAAGGAAATGGCTTTTTTCCCTGACTCACAGGGCTTGGGAGGACATTGCTCCATCATTTCTCCATTCTCGTCATTAACAACTGCCATTGACGGGCCGAGTAGAATGTTCCGGTACTTTAACTGCATCATTACACATAGCTAAGCAGGTATTGACGTACATAATCTCACACAACCCTCCCAACACAGCGATGAAGAACGTGAACGAACATGTGTGCAGAGCTTGGGGCCTCTTGAGAGAAGGATATGTCTTCCTCACCAATGGAACAAAACTACAATCACCACTGACACTGCTTGCTGAACACCTGCTAAAGGCATCTGTGTGACATTTACTGTTTCTAACCAACAAGCCAACCCAAATGATTCTTTAATAATCACCTTTTCCTACTTATTTCTTCTAGTGAAGCATTCGTTCAATATCAGGAAAATCACATGTGCGAGCAGAAGCAAGCCAAGACCCCAAGCGTTTATAACAAGGGATGGAAAAAATGCCCACTCATCTGGAAAAGTGACTGAGTCCTTCAGTCACAGCACTAATCCTGGCACGTCAGGCAAGTAGCAGAACCCTGCCCTCGGCTGCTGCTCTCTAGGCTGGCTAGGAACTAGCTGGAGCAACTGACATTTGAGAAAGAGATGCTAAATCTATGTCCTTTGAGTTATTCATGCTCTCTGCCTTCACAGCGTGAAGTCACCACAAAGCCATAGACCTGGCCGTACATAGCGGCCATGGAATACTTTTATGAGTTAGAGACCCATTATTACACCCTCAGCTCCTACTGAGACTCTATGAAAAAAAATCACCTTGGAAGGAACATTAGCACAATTTCCACAAAACAGCAACTGGAGGCATTTTCTGTCCTTCTATAAATCTTCCTCTTTCCAAGGGGCTGCCCCAGAAACACTTCAGCCTACTGAAGCAACTGAATGTTCACGTTATCTGACAGCAAACTCGTGCCACACCCAGTCTCTCTTTGTGCCCTGGCTTCCAGGAAGCTCTGTGCTAAATTTAGTGCCCAATTGTAGCCTCTCTCACACAATCCAACCTATACATATCGCCTTCCGCCTTCCTATGAGAACGTTTCCCTCTGTTAGTTGCTTTCTTATTTTTGCCTTTAGTGATCAAAAGAACTTGCTCTTTATAGAAAACATGCAAAGTGAGAAAAGATGTAAGGCAGCCAGAAAAGAATGCTTTCAAATGGCTTCTGATCTCTTCTGTAAGACCAGGTTGAGCCATCCAGAGCAAGCCCTGCTTAAGGCAAATGCTTCCAGCGGGCACTGGAGAGGCGCCGTGCTCCCATGTTACAGCGCAGGGTGGAAGTGAAGGCCCAGGACGCCAGGGCTGCATGGGGAGTCACATCTATAAATAAACCTATAAATTCACATCCATAAATAGAAAACATCGAGGCCAGAGAGATAGTACAATGGGGAGAGCACATGCTTTGCACGTGGCCGAGCTAGGTTCAATCCCGGCACCCCGAAGGTCCCCAAACGCTGCCAGGAGTGACCCCTGAGGGCAGAGCTAGGAGTTAGCCCTGAGCACTGCCAGTGTGGCCACAAGACAGACAACACATCTTCAGACTCATGCGATCCCTACCCAAGCCACATAGGGGAGGGCGGCGGGCCCCCAGAACCAGGCCCCTGACTCCTTTCTGCACTTTCTCTCGTGGACAGAGCAGCCAGGGTCCAGGGGAAGCACCACCAGCCTTCTCCTGAGTGGCACCTCAGCTGGGTGCTGGTCTGTCCCGCTGAGTCTCCTGCCCTCTCAGCCTGCTGGGTGCAGGTCTGTCCTGCTTAGTCCCCCTGCCCTCTCAGCCTGCTGGGTGCTGGTCTGTCTGTGCTGAGTCCCCGTGCCCTCTCAGCCTGCTTCTGGCTCTCCCAGAGCACCCCCTTCCCCTTAGCCAGAGAAGAATAAACTCTCATGCCCAAGACTACAGGGACTAGAGGAAGCCAGTGCTCTGAGGAGCAGATCGGCAGCACTGAGCCTGAAAGCTGGGCAGGGGGCTAAGGAGCAGTTCAAGGAGCCGCAGCATGTGCCTTGCACACGTCAGGATCCAAGGTTCATTTCTGGCATCGAGTGTGATTCTGGGGGCCCAACTTCACAGAGCTGGCAGCAATGAACGAATGCATGGCTGGATCCAGCACCCAACACTCAGTTCCCCTCGGGGTAAATGGCCCCAGCAGACCACCCTCCCCCCCGCCACCACCCACCTCACCACCATCACTGGTGAAGCCCTATTAAAAAGTTACAAGAGCAAGAACTTTGCTTTCCAGGAGTCACCTGGCCCTTGCATGTCTGCAGGGACACAGGATGCTGGGGGCTGGATTCACAAGCTCAGTCTTCAGGTACCCCATGAAGCTGCCCAGAGCCCCTTCTGGGATATGAGTCAGACGAGACCTCCACCCCACGCAGGTCTCACTCGGAAGGAAGAGAAGTGCTCCAGGACTCGGGGGGACGGGGACTCCACGCACTTGTGGGTCTGACAGCAGAGTCTCTTGGAATACTTGGGGGCCTGTTTAACTTTGTCGTACAGGAAAGCCAGGTGATCACGGCACCAGAAGAGGCAAGGCTGATATTCAAATGTCGCAGCACATTGGGCTGAATTTCAATGATCAATATTGAATGAGTCTGACCAGAACCAAAGTAGCTTCCTTGAAAATGCTCCCTTTCCGCCCTTCCAGCAAACTGGCTATAAATCACTAAACCACAAAACTTTGGAGCTGGAGAGGCCCGGAACTTACATCCAAATAAACTGATGATGGGGCTGGAGTGATGGCACAGCAGGTAGGGCATTTGCCTTGCACGCAGTCAACCTGGGTTCGATTCCCAGCATCCCATATAGTCCCCTGAGCACTGCCAATAGTAATTCCTGAGTGCATGAGCCAGGAATAAACCCTGTGCATCGCCGGGTATGACCCAAAAAGAAATAAATAAATAAACAAATAAAATGATGTTTGTGAAGAATCATCAAAAAGCAACCCGAAAAACAAGGGTCATAAATTATGTTTGTACCTAGTCAGCAGAAAACTGTCTCCCATAGGACCCGGGAGACAACTCAAGGTTTTAAATGGGCAACCCACAAAGAATCACCAGGGTAACATTTTGATGACACAAATCCAAATACCTCATCCTGCAAAGTATTTGCAAAAACCTGACCTAAAAACATTTGAAATGAAAGGGCTGCGGAGACAGCTGAGCAGTCCTCGGTGTATGCCTGCAGGTGCTGAGGCACAGACCTGAACCCCGGGGCCACAGAGCCCCTGAGCACCCCTGAGAGTGGTCTCGGTCACCCCAGCTTCACGAGGCTCAGCACTGACCCCACTGGCCTGGCCAACTATCACTAGAAACAGCTCCCAGGATACTTTGCCACACATTTTCCTTTGAAGTGGCAATTTCTTTTCAAAAATTTTAAGTTTTAGTTTGAAAATGGCAGTTTCTGAATCAATTCTATCTTTCCCCAAAAACACGCTCTTTCCTCTCTGTCCTGCTCCCAGGAGGCAGAAACACATGCCACAGAACAGACTTGGAACACAACCTCACTGGGGAGAGGAGCCGAGAGAAGGTGGCCTAGTCTGGAGGCGTCCAGGTGACTAAACATGCATAATCCTGCTCCTGTCCAGCTGTTCCTTGTTCATAGACAGTGGAGCCTGCCGCATCCTCAGGCAGAGCAGTATCAGGACCCCACCATGAGCAGGAGGACGGTCCTGACACTCAGAGGCTGATGGAAGGCTCGTGGCAATCGAGGTTTCACCGATGATGAGGAATTGGAGCAGCATGGCAGTAAGCACCTTGCCACTAACTTGGACTGTACCTTGCAAACCCTGCTCTCTTGGAAGATGCCTAGAAAAATGCGCGCCTACGCAGAAGGAAACACTTTTGCAACAATGAAGAGATACAAATCTAGCTGCTAAGAATAGCACCAGCTCACCCTTTCATTCACCTGGAGCACAGCCCCCCTACATTAACCACGCTGAGTGTGCGGATGTGGGGGAGGAGAGAAATGTGGTCCCCGGGGCAGAAATGAGCTCAGAGACAGTGCTCTACCGCTGAGGCACACCCCTGGCCCAAATAACATTTCCCTCCCCTGTCACTTCAAGAAAAGATGACCATCTGAAGATGGCTGGGTGGTAGAACATTTGCTTTGTATATATGATGCCTTACAGGCAGCCTGCGACACCACACAATCGAACATGATAATTTAAAGAGGCGCTTCGACGCTGAGACACAGAGTGAATAAAGCTCATGTCCATCAGCCTAGCCTCTGTGTGCATGTCTGTGACTGGGTCTCGTGCCTCGAGCAGCCTGCTGGGACAGGAGCATCAGGGGAAGGTGGTCAGAGGCGGGGAAAGGTGGTCTGCTGCTCGTCCAGCCGGTCTGCTCTCCCACCTATCAGCCAAGCGGCAGCCACGTGGGCAAGCCCACCACGTCTCCCGGGGGCACCAGACCAGGCACAGAGGGGTGAAGGAAGACCGCCCTGCCTCCATTCACAGCTGCAGACCCCTCGTTCCTGCCTGCACAAGAAGCGGGCTCGCCTCAGACCTCTGCGCAATGGGGATGGAAGAAGAAACCAGAAAACTGATTCTGCAAGGAGGCGCTACGATCCACAAGCAAGGTTGCTATCGTGCATTATTTTGTTTGGTTGGTTTGGGGGGCCACGCCCAGCGTGCTCAGGAGTTGCTCCTGGCTCTGCGCTCAGGAATCACTCCAAGTGGTGCTCAGAGGGGCCGGGGATTGAGGCCAGCTTGGCTGTGTGCAAGGCGAGACTCCTTCTATCCTACTGTCACTCCGGCCTCACGGTCACTAAATCTTAATTTTGTGTTTGTGCTGAGAATGGATACCCAGGGTCCAAGGCGAGGCGAGCACTTTGCTGCTGAGTCACATCCCTGGCCCAGAGGCTGCTTTTAGAGCCCACAAGACTTTGCCATGTGATGCAAACTGACTAGAAAAGGGGCACACTGAGGCTAAAGCACAGTTAGGGGCCCGGTCCCGAGCATCACAGCATATCACTCACACTGCTCTAGCTGAACCAAACTGTCCGTGTCTGGCTGGCCAGAAAGACCAGGCAACTTCTAGTGTGGAGTTTCATGGATGCGCGTGGAAGAGGGTTGAACTGGTTTCTCCCAATTTCTCCTCTGAAGAGGCTCTTCCAGTCCTTGCTCTCTGGTCTGAGGCCACCAGGCCAACCTCGGCACCTGGGTCTGCATCTCTAGCTTGCCTTTGTCGTCCCCCGGCCTGCATGCCCCTTACACCTCATTTCCCGGCCTCATTTCCTCTAATATACCTGGCACGTGCTACGAAATTCTCTTGGATGATGTCACTGTGTGCAAAAACCTTCTGTGACTCTTTTCAACAAATCCAAAGTGGCTGGCTGGCAAAGCCCTGTGACTGCCCCGAGCCTGTCCACACCACAGTCCTACCCACTCCCACCTCCACGTACTCTGCCCCAGGAGGCCGTTCTCGACTCTGTGACTTCACTGCCGAGGTTTGCCCCCTTTCTATCCAGGAAGCCTGAACCTTGCCCAGACACACACACTTGGGCTCTAACCCCAGCTCTGAGATTTGGTGCTGTCTGTACACACGGGATCAGATGCACTCGTTTCTGGGAGCTTCAGTTCCCAGATCTCTAAAATGAGAATCCTGTGGCCCCCTGGCATGCAATGAAAACTGAGGTACACTGGCATGTAGGAGGCATGGAACCAGCTGCTTTGCCCCCATTTTCTCTGTCAAATCATGTCCATCTTGTCTGAGCCCCTTCATAAAATCTTTGCTAAGTAGCTAAGCAGAGGATCGTGGTGACTGGAATAAGAATGGCCATCACTGGACCAGACAGTACAGGGGGAAAGGCCTTTGCATGTGACCAGTTCAGCCAATTCTGGTACAATCCCGGGCACTGACGGGGTCAGCTAAGCACAGCCAGGGGTCACTCCTAAGCACAAAGCCTGGAATGGACTCTTGGCACCGCTGAGCATGGCCTGCCCTCAGCCCCACAAAAAGCACCTTCAAGGCCCATCAACACAAACACACTCCCACGTCCCACCAGAGCCAGTGCTCGGGTCCCCGGGCTGTGCACAGTCCCCGCACTCAGCTTACTAGTCTGTAAGGTGACTCCATGGCGTCATTCCCAGCTGCCCTGGATACACACAGCCTCCTCAACCACGAAGCATGACTCAGAGGGCACCTAAGGTCCAGGCGGTCCAGCCCAGGACTCTAGCTTGACCCTGGGCTCGGGCAGGGGCACAGCGTGTGGAGGCTAGGATTCCCAGAGTGAACAAACAACACCCCAAGTTCCCCCCAGGTCTTCCTGGGGAGCCAGAGCGGCAGCCCTCCCAGGCCCCAAGGGAAGTGCAGCCCACTTAGGCCCCTCCAAGGCTCGACCCTTCCTCCAGTACCTGCTGTTTCCGCTTGTGCAGTGAAAGCTTCTGGAGTATCGGCAGAAATGAGGCTCTTTCGGGGGGTCTGAACCGACACCCTGTCTCTGGAGGCCGCTGCTGTGAAGTTTGCTTGATCCTGACCCCACGTGAGGTTTGCGGGTTGGGCGCTGGTGTGGCTTTCAAGCCAACGGCCCCTCAGTGCAGCTGCAACAGAAAGAAAACAGGTGATGAGAAGCGGCTGGCCCCTAGGAAGAGCACCAGGTGGCAGGAAAGGACAGAGCACAGCCACAGGGCAGCCGAGACTCTGCCAGGTCCAAGGAGCACTTTTCCTGTCCTCCCTGGGAACCCAGGAGAAGAAATTATGGAGTGAGGACCTATGTAGGGTTAAGTCTGCACTTAAATAAGTGGGGAGTGGGCACGGGGCTGGAGGCGGGGGTGGGAGCTCTTCTGAAGCACCCAGGCCAGAGGCCAGTCAGTGTGGGGGCCCCTGCACCAAATGTGACCCTGGTGTTGGTAGCCAAGCGTGTGCAAGCACAGAGCCTGGGACTATAGCTGGTGAGCACTGGGTCCAGGAGTGCAACCCAGTGAGCACCCTGGTAGCTCACCCCTGGCTGGCGCTATAACCGGAAGAGTGGACGTGAGTGGCACAACAACATGATCAATATGAAAATGACTGGGCTCTTCTGCATTCTTTTTTTGGTGTGAAACTTTCCAAGTCAGTGACTGAAGAGCCGCACTCAGCATATAGTCACACCTGAGGCCACTGGCTGCCACCCTGGACAGTGAGTTCTAGATCAACGGTTCTCCATGGTTTCGCCTCTGGACCACTCTGACCAGTGGGAGGATGGGGGTGGGGCGAACTATAAAACCTTCCATAAGAGAACATGATCAAATCTCCTAAGAGAATCAGCTCCTCCCCAAGTCCCTTGAGCCTTACTGTGGTCATGCTTCCTGTTCTGTTTCTGGTAAGTAATAATTAACAGAAGCTTCCAGGCACTGGATCTCTGGTTAGGCCCCAGGCAGGCAAGGCCCACACTTCGCTAAAAATGGAATGTGGAAGGGCATCTGCAGGGGAGCCACAGTCCAAGGTGGAGCCTGAGTCTCGGATCACGCACAGCAGTGACCACAGGAAGGTTCCCTGCTCTCCTCGCAGGCTACACACAGGTCAGCCCCGCATAGGAGGTAATGCATCCCGAGGACTTTCTCCCTCCCTAGTTAACTGGACACAATGAGAAAGTTTACTCTCAGAAGCAGCTGGGGGCGCGGGGCATCGGCTCACGCCAGAGAGCACGTGCCCAGCATGAGTGAGGGCTGAGTAGGTCCCCAGGGCCCCATCAGCGTGACCCTACTGGCACCACATCGGATCCACATGCACAAGCAGGCTGGAGCAGCAGCCCTTCGGGCCCACATGCTGAGCGGGGCATCACCAGGAAAAGCACTATCCATTAAGCTCTGAGGGGGAAGCTCCTACTTTTCTTAAAGCAGCCCCCAAAAGAGTGATTGTGAAGAAGTACAAGGGACTTCAACCAATTCCCCAAAGGTGGCAAACCAGGAACATCAGGAAGGGAATGGATTTAGCTGCACTGAAACCTTAAGACAAGAGTGAGGCTGGACTTTTGGAAAACAATGTGGATGTTCTTCCAAAAACTAAAAATTGAGCTCCCTTGTGACCCAACAATACCGCTTCTAGGAATATAGCCTGGGGGGGGCAAAAACAGCAGGAACCCCATCTGCACTCCTATGTTCATTGCAGCTCTATTCACCATAGCCAGAATCTGGAAACAACCTGAGTGCCCAAGAACAGATGGATAGTTAAAGAAACTATGGCACATCTATACAATGGAATATTATGCAGCTGTCAGAAAAACTGAAGTGATAAAAGTTGCCTATAAATGCATGGGTTTGGGGAGTATCATGCTGAATGAAACGAGTCAGAAGGAAAGGACAGATATAGAATGACTGCATTCATTTGTGGTATATAAAAATACACATAGTAGAAGAATAATATCTATTGCCAAGGAAAACAGGGGTTAGGATGACTGGTCAATGGTTGAAGTAATCACAAGTGTATAGGGGGATGAGGGTAGGTAAGATAGAGAAGAGACCAATCTGACAATAATATCTGGGAATGATCCAGCTGGCCAAGATCTGAGTAGCTTAGGGATATTCTTGATAACCTTTCAGTATCAATATTGCAAACCAAAATACCAAAAGGGGGGGGGAGAGAGAGAGAGAGAGAGAGAGAGAGAGAGAGAGAAAATCATGAAAAATTGAGACCTTTAGTACACTGCAGGAAAGTGTGTAAGCATTTTGACAAAGTGTGTAAGCACCTAAAGAAGTGTGGATCTCCACCACCAGCACTACAATATCAAAAGCAAAAATTTCCAGTCAATAATGTTTCAGTCTGCAAAATTATCATTCAAATATTATAGAAAAATAAAGTCCACTTATTTAAACAAAGCTGATAGAATTTACTAGCTGATGATCTACTACATTAAAGCTGTTGAAAGAGTTATTTTACATGACAAAGAGGGCATATAAGAACACAAAACTTGGCCCCAACTTCCTCCATCAGCGCAGACCCTGCTCCCTCCATTAGCTTGTGACCCCTGTCATCATCCCCCTACCTACTCATCTGGAAAAACTTTTAAACCACCAACCACAAAACCACACGGACGCTAGCATATCAACGCAAAGAATTTATTTTCTCTGCACCCCACATTTGAAGTACTAGTTAACCCAGGCCTCACACATACCTATTAATAAGCCACGGCAATGTACAAAGATAGCCCAATTGCAGGGGCCGTAACATACAATAGGAGAAAAAATCCTCCAGAACACAAAGGTCACTAAGGTAAAACAATGCGGAAACTCACCGAGTCTAAGGATTAAAGTTGCTAGCCCAGATGAATCAGACAAATAATGAACTATATAACTTCTCAGATAAAGAATTTAAAATGAAACTTTTAGGGATGTATAAGGAGTTCAAAAAAGTAACGGGACGTACTGTTGATAAAGTAAAAGAGGATATGAAATCGGAGGTGAGGAATATGCAAACAAAAATACAAGCAGAAATGACAGACCTAAAAAGCTTGGTAGGTGAAAAGAAACTCAGTGGAAAGCCTCAGCAACAGAATAACAACTGCTAAGGGTAGAATCAGTGAGCTCCAAGATGAGGTGCAGAGGCTCTCCAGACAACAGTAGAAAATGGGAAAGAGCCTCAAAAATAAGCCAATAAATATCAGGAGACAATCGGGATGAAGCTAAGAGGAATAATGTAAGACTCACCAGAGTCCCAGAGGACAGGAAGAAAACCGTAATGAAGAAGAAACTGTCAAAGACATCATTGCTAATACATTCCTAGAGCTTAAAAGCACATGTGATCAGATTCAGGAGGCCAAAGGGTTCTAGCTAAAAGAAATTCAAATAAAAAATACCCCAAGACACATTCTGATCAGAATGACAAAATCCTTAGACAGATAAAAATTCTGAAAACTGCAAGATCAAAGAAAGAAATTGCTTATAAAAGAGCATCCTTAAGATTCGCAGCAGACCTATCCGATAAAACCCTCAGGGCCCGAAGACAGTGGTGGGATATACTGAACAAATTCAATAAAATAAATACCTCGCCTAGAATACTTTACCAAGCTAGACTCTCATTCATATCAGAAGGAACAACACAGAGCTTCACAGACAAGCAACAACTCTGCAACTTCATAGCCTCAAAACCGTGGCTACAAGAACAACTAAACAGGCTGCTTTATGACAAGAGAAGCCCCCCAAATACACCAAACTTTGGCAGAAAGATTGGACAAAACTCCACAACAATAATCTCTCTCAACTTCAATGGCTAAATGCACCAATTGAAAGACACAGATGACAAGATGGATCCAAAAATTGAACCAAACATTCTGCTGCCTGCAAGAAACACATCAGAACAGGCAGACCAAACACAAACTCAAAGGGAAAGGATGGAAAACAATCCACAAGCAAACAACTCCCTCAAAAAAGTGGGAGTGGCCATACTAATATCAGACTACATAGACTTCAGATTGAAAAGGTTACAAGAGTCAGTGAAGGTCATTTCTTAATGACCAAAGAATCTATACACCAGTAAGAATTCACACTCCTAAATTTATATGAACCTAATGAGGAACCAGCAAAATACTTAAAATGACTGCTCATAGAGTGAAGAAAGACATTGACAGCCACACAGTAATAGTTGGAGATTTCAACACTGCTTTATTACCTCTTGATAGATCAGCAAGACTCAAGCTCAGCAAGGATATACTTTATCTGAAGAAAGAAATGGAAGACAGGGATCTAGTAAATATATATATTTAACATTCCATCCCCAAAAAGCTGA